>SOPF01025968.1:0-77936 GCA_012979155.1 Hypericum perforatum
TGAGGCTTCAAGGTGCCGCTAGCAGTGCCAGTTCATTGCTTGACTTTTACCATGCTATTGGGAGCTTGGCATTGATCAAGGTATAATAAACTCGGGAAACTGTTTGCTGAAAAAAAAAACACTCGCAAATGCAAGTTACTTTTATCTGAATTGTTTGAACTAGAGTAGAAATTAATCTACCATCTTTTATATTAGGTTTCGTATTTGTGTTTGACCTTTTCATGTTCAGGATCAAACTTCAAAGGATGATCTGTATCTTGCTGATGCTGAAGGGATTTTCCGTTCCATAAAGGTCAGTCCTCATTATATTTCGAACTTCAAGCTTACTTTTCTTTTGTATCTTATTCCACAGTTATGAGTCTGCTTTTCCTTTATGCTTATTATTCTTGAGGTGTATGTCCATTTTTGTTTAAGATGGTCTACTATTTATTGGCAGGCTTTAAGCCAAAGTGATGGAAGATGGCGGTACAGTTCCAATAATCCTGAATCAAGCACATTCGCTGCCGGTAAGGAGTTGGTTTTTGATCCTGTTGATAAGCAGCAGTGGAACACTCGTTATCTTATCCTGTGTCGTGTATTCATCATATAACTAGGTAGATAATTTTACCTTTACACTGCTCACAGCAGTTCCTCATCACACAAGAACATAGAATTCCTAGTCTGTAAACTACCACTGATCCTCATACAGCTGATTTTTTTTTTTTTAACTTTGAAAAGCTGCAATTCCTCAATTTATCCTGAATTTACATAACTTATTATATCTTCATCAAAACTAGCCTGCTCCTGAGTTTTACTCAAACCTTCATATTCTGGGAAACTGTAACTTATTTGTCTGATTTTGATGCTTTTCAGGTCTAGCATTTGAAGCACTTGCTGGAGTTATATCGTTATCATCTTCTGAGATTGATCAGTCTCTGGTAATTAAGCATGCTGCTCTGCTTGAAATTATGTTGTTATAATTCTCCACCAATGTTTGTTTCATTTAATTGATGGACTGGTCTGGCATGCTATCTTATTATGTTTCTGTGGAAACATTTTTTCATGCCTTATGTGTCTCTTGGAATCATGTGTGTAGGATTGTCCCTGGATATACTCCAGCAGTGACTTTTGACTTTGAGCAATGATCATTGGGATCATATTAATTGTTACCTTGTACTTAATATTCTGGTTCATGGATAATTTTCCTGGGGCAGTCTAGAACTTGTGTTCTTTTGCATTTAATTGCTGAACCCATGCTCATCCATGCGTTTTTAGTAGATGTAGAACCCTTTTGTACGAGTCATTCTTTCAGAAAGGAATAAATTTTGATGTCTTACTCTCTGTATCTATAAGCTGATGGAGATATTTGTTTTCAGTCTTTCTTCTGTTTGTTTCAAGTTGTTCAATGATAATAAATCCCACAAACGGTTTTCTTATTTTTGCTGTCTAATTTTGTTCCTTGTTGTCGTCCTCCTGGTTGACAGAAGTCCTTTTTTTCTTTTGCTGTCTGTGCATTTCCTTAGGTCTCTGACAGTCTGATGTGTATTGATATGTATGCTTCTTCCCATAGTAGTCCATGGGTTGATTTTGGTACTCCTACCTGATAATTACTAACTGATGGCAGATCGGTACGACAAAAAGTGACATACTTAAGCTGTTTGATGGCATCGAGAAATATGGTTAGTATATCTTATCCACCATTGATGCACAGCCCATAGCAACTTGCACGCATTTGATTGATTGTTATTACTGCTCTGTTTATTCTAGCTCATAGAGTCCGGAAAATTCCAAGTTTTGCTGAGCCCCATGGACAAAAGCTACATGGTGGATTGAATCCCACAGTGGGTGTTTGATATTTTTGAATATCTAACTCTTTTATGCGTGAGTTAAAATGTGGCCCTTCCTTGTGGGGTTTTCTGCAAGAACAACCATAAGTTTTTCACAGTTGTAACCTTATAATACCATACAGATCTGTGCCAAGCTCATTTGATTTTATCCCGCTTTTCCTACTAGAAGACAATTTCATTCAGGGACATTAGATTATTCCGTTCTTGCCACTTTATGGTGGATTCATGCCACATATGTGTTTAACCTCATTCTTGCAGATGATGGAGCGTTTTACTTCGATGAAAAATTGGTTGATGCAAGTGATCACCAAGGTGCTCTATCTACCACATCCTCTGTCCTTAGAGGAATATCCGCATTTGCAGCCGTGACTTCAGGCAACTTGAATGTTAGTAGGCTTGTCTAAGTTGTAGTTTTTTTTCTTCTGGCTTTTGTGTTTATTATCAGTGTGGTCAATATTCAACACTCTTTATTCCTCATACGTAAATTCAAGGTATTTTCCTTGTCATTGCAGCTTCCTGGGGAGAAAATCTTGGGCCTGGCAAAGTTCTTCCTCGGCGTAGGGGTAGCTGGTGATGCCAAGGACCTATTCAACCAAGTAGATTCCTTGGCCTTCTTGGAGAGCAATCGGCAAGTTCTTTTGTGTCCTCCTTACAAAAGGGAGTCATTTTTTGGAAGCAAGCCTCCTCATGCATATTCAATTAATCACTCTTTACTCTGAAAAGAAGTAAAAATGCAATGACTATTTTGATGTTAATGAAATAAGTGTAGGGCAATACTTGGCCTTTCCCTGAGAATTTTGATGAAAAATGACAATGAAATGATTATTGTGATTAAAATTAATAGGTATTTGATTGAGTCATCTCAACACTATACCACCACTTTTGTCATTATCTTGATGGAAAAACTTAGCTTTGCGTTCTTCTTCATGGCGTTATCTCTGTTATTCATTGGTTCTCAGTCTTTCTCAAGTAGATAGGGTGGGAAAAATTCTTGCATACTTCTGTTTTTAACCATTTGAAGGGAAATTCATTCACTTGAGAGAAAATTAATTTGCAGTTCCATTTCCTCTGATTCGATGGTAACACTGAAGTTTTGTTTTTGCAGAGTCTCAATCCCGCTGATTGTTTCTGTACCAGCTACTGTACTCTCTTTGACCAAGAAGGATCTCCTCAAGGTTTGTATCTAGTGTCAGAATGAGAATATGTATTCTGCAGATATGTATCTAGTGTCAGGTCAAAATCTGGGTAGGGTAGTTTTCAACAAAATGCTCTTTGCAATTTCCCCCGTATTTTCCATCACTACTTATGACCATTAACATACTTTCCTTGCGGAAGGATTTTAGTTTGAGTTTATGGTGTTTGGATGTCTGGACTTGTAAATTAACCTAATGTTTTCATGTTTGCTTTTTTGCGCCTCCTTTTTCTGATAACATTCTGTCTTTCCATGCTTATGTCAGGTTAAGGTCAATACTGTACTTGGTTCAAATGCCCCTCCTTTGACAGTGAAGCTGGTACGAGTTTCCAGTTCTGGCTCTAAGGATACATCAGCCTTTGAAAGCCAGGTATTGCTTATTGGAGTAGTCAATAACTTATTGAAATTTCGTTGATCATGTCTCTGTTGGCGTTCCCAATCTAATCTTCTAGAACATTTATGATACAGGAACTCAAATATGACACTGAGAACTTGGTCCATGTTTTGGATTCTTTGCCGAGGGGTCTTGATGTTGGAAGTTACACTTTTGTGTTTGAGGTACTCTTGATTTATTCTTCTCCAGTGATGGTGGTTTCCTTTGTAACTTGTTTCATATTTTATAAATTCTTGTAGGTTTCCCTCCACGATCCTGAGCATAAAAAGGTCTATGCAACTGGAGGGCGAACTAAAGTCCTAGTATTTGTGACTGGAGTTATCAAGTTTGAAAAGGCTGAAGTTGCGGTGCTTGACAGTGATCTTGGAAGCATAGAAGCACGAAAGAAGTACTGCTTTCTCATTTTACAGTCATTACTTTAATTTTGTTTGATGTAGCTAAGAGATTTCTTATTTTCATCTATGATGCCCTCAAATATTGCTGATTGAATTTGTTGAAGTTCTGCTAGATTCTTTTGTAAAGTTTTGCATTTGACTGGATCAGTTAGCAAAACTAGAATTTCAACGTAATTAAACTTCTTGCTCTTTGTAGTCTTGAGAGCACTGTATCCCTATCAGCAAATCACCTTCAGAAGCTGAGACTTTCCTTCCAGTTAACCACTCCTCTTGGTCACAGCTTTCAGCCACATCAGGTATGGAATTGCGGAATTTTGGCATTTCTATGTTTGAATTGTGAATTTCTGTCTATTGTTGTCGCTAAGCTTTCCAAGTTTCATGCTTTCCAGGCTATTGTTAAGTTGACACATGAGACCAAGGTTGAGCATATTTTTGTAGTTGCGAGCTCTGGAAAGCAATTCGAGATTGTTTTGGTTAGTGTCTCTGACTAATGAACGCCTTTCTTTTCACACATTTCTTTTCTTTGGTGCAAGCAGAATTTGGTTGCTAGTACAAATTGGCATTCTGTATGCTGATTCGGAAATTGTCTGCAATAAACAAAAAAATCCGCTGTTTTCTGTAGCTCCTTATCTGTTTGAGCTAGTGCTTTATGCCCCCTCGTCTATTTTCTGATGAAAAACTTTCTTTGGATCGAATATGCTGATACTTGGGTGGTTGCTCCGACATGATTTGAGCACTTTTTACGTGTTATTCTTTGTTATGCACATCAACTTCTGTCAAAACTTAAGCCAATTTGATTTCACTAAAGAGTGGTGCATTCATATTTCTTTTGTGATTAACCAACATCTTGTAGCTGCTTTGAAATAATTAAGTCCATTAATGTGTAATGCGTTATTGTGTATGTGTATTAAGGATGGATGTCGGTTATCTTGCTTAATTTCTTTGGTTTACGATGATTGTTGATGGGGTACATATACTGCTACAATGGATAAGAGTTGATGTCAGTTGGCTGCTCAATTTTCTTTGTTTTATGATACTTGTTTGTGGGGTAGTTGTACTGCTTTAATGTTTGTAGAAAATGATTTCATGTAGCTTGCTTAATTTCCTTTGATTTATGATGCATGTTTGTGGGGTGAAATTTTCCTGTGGCATAACTTTTGAGTCATTTCCTTTGTAAAACCTCTTTCTTTTTCCTCTGTGTAAAAATTTCCTATCGCATATCTTGCAATGTTGGGGCGGTGGTCACTCTCCAAATGACATCACAGAAACCCATAAGATTGATGAGAAATTAATAAGACATAGCTCAACGTGATGTGAGGATATATACAAACATTTCCTACCTACCTTTTCTTCTCGGATATAAGGGCTAAGCGATATCTTAGTCCGACAAATCTTGTCAGGTCTCTGTTTGTTCTATCAGGCTATTTTTATTCATCATCTCAAGAAGTCTTTCTGCTTTCTCATGGCTCCAGGATTTCCTTAGACTGGTTGAGAAATTCTTCTACCTCTCTGGTAAATATGACATTCAGCTTTCTATTGGTGATGCTGTTATGGTAAGTACAAACTATTAGCTATGTTTTACTTAATTGTGGTAATCTATCAAATAAGCTGTTGTTTCAATGTTGCAACATTTTGCTCTGTGCAGGAAAACTCTTTTGTAATGGCTGTTGGCTATATTGACCTGGATCTTCCTGAACCATCTGAGAAGGCACCTCGTCCTCCAGCGCCACCTGTTGACCCATATACGAGATATGGTCCAAAAGCAGAGATATCCCACATCTTCCGGTCTCCAGAAAAGCTTCCACCAAAGGAGCTTTCTCTTGCTTTCCTGGGGCTTACTCTTTTACCGTTCCTTGGGTTTTTAATTGGGGTTAGTTTTATGCTTAATATAATCTCTAAACTTCCTGATGATTGCACCTTGATTCTCCCCAGTTTATTATCTTATAGTGTTTTCTGACCATGCGCTAGTTTGCGTTGAATCATTGATATGAGCTGTTATTTCCGAGGCATGTGCCTGTTGTTTGTCTTTCATAAATCAGAAAGTTCCAGATACAACTCATGCCTTATTATACAAAACAAAATAGTTGCAATGACATTGTGGCTGTTGCTACTCATGATCTTTCACTCATCTGTTTTATGTTAAGTGCTGCTCTTGCCTTTCGTTTCTCTTGCTGAGCCGATAACTTACGTCTTGTGATTGAATGAAAATTTAACAACCTTGTACCTTTTAACAGTTGGTGCGACTCGGGGTGAACCTGAAGAACTTCCCTTCTTCAGCAACGCCTGCCGCATTTGGTCTTCTCTTCCATTCTGGCATTGCAGCTGTTTTGCTGCTTTACGTGCTCTTCTGGACAAAGGTTGGCTCGCCCTTCATATTGTCGCTAGGTCCACTCGCTCTTTACTGGTCAACTTTTTCTTATTTTTGTTTGTTTTTGCAGTTGGATCTTTTCACGACACTAAAAGCCCTCGGCTTCTTGGGGGTGTTCCTGATGATTGTCGGACACCGAATTCTTTCCCACCTCTCATCGGCATCGGCCAAGATAAAATCTGCCTGACAACCTCTAGAGGGTCCGATCCGTCCATAGACAAAGGACTACGGAACTTGTGACCCCTAAAACAGCGAGAATTTTATCAACTGGGACATTTGTTAGATGTTTAGACTCAAATTTTTGTAGGACTCCCCTCTGTAATACTTGTTTTAAAAGGTTTTATGAACATAGATTATGCAGTGAAAAAAGCTAGGACAAATTTTAAGGTCGTTCATGTGTTATTTCAGTCCGATTAGGGTGATTAGGACACGTCGGTATACTGAACATGTGTCATGTTATGTGGCACATCGGCCCATTTGACTTATTGGGCCTAATGGACCTAAACTCAAAAGGTAATAAACAACATGGACAATCAACAACTGTTGGATCTCACCAAAAAAATCAACAATTATTGAATTGGAAAAGGTTCGATTGGAATTTCGCAGTCAGTAAATATCTTTCTTTTTTGATGAGTCCCAATCAGTAAATCTATATTTATTTTGAATGCACAATTTTAAAATGGACTAAGCTGCTAAACTCAATTAAACTTACCATATGATATCTGGACTGTGTTAATACAACTTTTTTTTGAAACGTGTGTTAATACAAAATTATAACTAATACAAGTTTATGTTTGGCTTTTCTATAGATAAAATTGTACTCATAGAATAACAATTTGTGTTTAACGTCGTAATCCAAACTCAGCCACATCACACTCGAAATTATGCTTGAAGAAAAATACAAGAGTAAATTGCCCTCCCGTCCCTCTCCTTTGCTTAAATTACTATTTTTTCCCCTACTGTTTCAAAAATGATGATTTCGTCCTCCAGATTTGATTTAATAGCACTCTAAGGTCCCTGATGCCGGAATCGGAAAAAAACTCCAGCGACCGGAGACCTGAAATGACCAAATTGGCCCTCCCTCTCCCTCCACTCATCTTCCTTCTCTAACTTCTTTTCTTTCTCCGGTTCTACACGTCGATATGGAGGAAGAGGGAGGGGCAATTTGGTCATTTCAGGTCCCCGGTCGCCGGAGTTTTTTTCCGATTCCGGCACCAGGGACCTTAGAGTGCTATTAAATCAAATTTGGAGGACGAAATCATCATTTTTGAAACAGTAGGGAAAAAAATAGTAATTTAAGCAAAGGAGAGGGACGGGAGGGCAATTTACCCAAAATACAAACCTGAACAAAACAATTTTTTTTTTGAAATAATCTTAATTTGTAGGAACTATAAAATTTTAGCTACAAATGAAATTACCGGATCCTTCCTCTGGCTCAGCCTCAAAGATGGCCGACGATCCGGAACCGTCCAGAGCCGGGAAGCGACGCCGTGTGGAGGAAGAAGACGAGACCGAAGAAGCCGATCGTATCCTTTCACTAGGTGCAATCCTCTTCCTCCCTCTTCACCTTGCTGCTATTTCCTCCATTATTGCTTATATTTGTTTTTTCTTTGGGTTGGGTCGAGAAAGAGGAAAGCCTCACGTTCAGCGACACGCTGGTGGCGCTTCGGATAATGCGAGCTCAGTTCCCGCGCATCGACAAGGTCAACCATCCCCTCCCTCTCTGGTTTCCCCCGTTTGACCTAATTGTAACGGCTATTCCGAATTTCAGGTGTCGGTTCAACCGTTTGTTTTACGGTCGCAGCTCTATAGCAGTGTTAAGGACAGGACGCAAGTCGATAGAGAACTCGAGGCGAGTATTCGTGCTCAATTGCGCTGTTGTGAGGGAAGGGAAAAAAAAATTAGCTTGAATTATATGCACGAGCTTAGAATATTTGTCATGTTACTCGTTTGCTTAGTCAATGTCGAGGTTTTTTGTGAAGATTATTAGAAGCTTTGCTTACCTGCCTTTTCGTCGACTTCTTTGTGTTTGCAGTGTTTAAGGAGGGAGAAGGTAATCCGTGTCTTCAAATTAAACACGGGGCAGGACGATCATGCCATTATGTTCCTAGACGACTATCTAATCCAGGTTGGTGCTCTTATACTTCTTAGAAATGGACTTGCAACTTTGCATATTTCAATCAATCTTCAGAATCAATTATCGCATTGGAGTGGTTATTCCTTTTTCCAAAAAAGAAGAAGAAAATGAACGTAGAACAATGTGGTTATCCTCTTTTGTGTTGCACATCAAATGTTGAAGAACCTCTTTCTACCCATCTGTAATTTTCAATGTGTGATACCACCAGTGTCTGTTAGCTTTAACCTCATCATGTAACTGTTCTCTTTATGCTGTTTCAAGTGCAGATGGAATGTGTTGTTAAAAGAATGGAAGAAAAGAAACAAGGTGATCTTGAAGTCTTTGAGTGGTTTAAAAGATATCTTATTGAGGATATGCTGGAACCTAGTATTCACCATCGAGAGCTTGTGAGTGTGACAAAAGAGGCAACGTGGCTGTTTCTACGATATGGTCACCACTTATTTCAAGTTTCATTTCTTAAGAATGGTTCTCTCCGGCTGTCTGCTTTCATTTTCATTCACTGCATTGAACATTTTTATGCTATTGCTTTAAGAATTTCTCCGTTCAACTTCCATGTCTTCCCTGCTCTTTTCAAGCTGTATCTATTAGGAAGGTTTAGGCTGCATTCAGTTGGTTACGCCTTTATGTTGCGATGGCTTGCTAACTGTATGAGATAATGATGACGGGGGGAAAATTTTCTAAGTCGACTTTTATGGAAAAAATCTGTTTTGAGTCTGCATACAACAAGTGCACCTTGAATTGTCTAAGGACTTCTGTGGGATAGGTTTTTTGTACATTGTACTTGGTTTTCTTGTTTGTATGGGAATGCAAGAAGGTGCCCATGTCTTATTATCTATTTCAATTTCTTCTGATTTTCTGAACTTTTTTTATGGCCTAATTTTTTTTAACTTCCATTCCTACCGGATGCAGTGCTTACTTTTGTCCCATGGTGGGGAGGTGAAGGATGCACACATCTCCCGATTGATCAACGGTGGCCTTCTTGTGAGTATATTTTTACATTGTCTTATAGCTGTTAGAATCTCTGGGTACTCCATTTATTTCAGTTACCCTTCGAACTAATTTGCATTCAACTTTCAGACTCGGCAGCTGATTGATCCTGACATGTACTGGTTCGCAATTCCAAATATCGGTCCAGTTTTGAAGGGCCTTTCACAGGTAGAGACAACTGATATGGTGAAGCTAGATTTTTTTCTTTATGATGTCTGAATGTTTTAGTTTATTTTGAACTAGGTGGGATTCTCAAGTAGAAGCTGTCTGCAGGAACATCTTTCAATTATTTTCTGGCCATTTCCCTTTCATCATTATCATAATTAACAATGCAGTTGTGTTTCATTACTTAAAGTTGTACTATCTATCTTGAGGCTGGAAATGCTGCTTGCATTCGGATCTTATACTAAACGTTAGATTTGATTCTTTTTACTTTTCACCAGGGAAGAAAAGAGCTCTTATCTATGCTAAACCGTAGGAAGTACAAAGAAATGATGTTGTCATCCTTGGAAAAGATGCGCGTTCGACTGTCACCTCTTGATATGAGATTTCACCTTCGAGACCTTATTGGTTCGGGGCATCTTAAAACTGTCAATACCGCTTCTGGCTTGGTTGTTAGGGTATCCAAGAATTGAACTGAGGATTTCACCAGCTTCCAGAGAATTCTTGATTTCAGTTATTTTGTTTTGATTCATTTGATGACCTTTACCATATTCATATGTTGATGGCACTCCACCAACAAAAATATGTTGGTGGCACGACCAGGTTCTTATCATTGGTTCAAATGTAACAATATTCATCCAGGCACTTGGAACTTCATAATTAAAGTCTTAGATTTGAGTTTTAAGTCTTCCTAATAAATAGCATTTCCTTGTCAATGTTGGCAGCCATCCAATGTTACCAGTACATACAACAAGGATCATCACCAGTCAAGTAAATTGCTTACATTTACCGGTGATTTAGACAATAAAGTGTTAGGATCCCCGGTCCCGGGGAGGTTTGTGCTCCCTCTGTTTAGAAATCTGCGTTCTTGTAGACCGACTCCCTTATAGGATGTGATAATTGCAGTCTGCGTGGGTCCTGGTACATTGGCCCGATTCCACATTGAAAATTATTTGAAATGACCTTGAATCATGCTTCACCTTGTCCTGTCATTGCATCTCTTTGTAAACAACAAGCGGTAAATTTGCAGCCAATGGATGATCCATCAGAACGATTTGCATTATTGCTATCTCTGTAGTAGTTGTTTCTGGTAGGGTTTGAGAGCTATCTGATCTTTATAATTGTGCACTGACTTGGTGGTGGCCTAATTTTCAAGGTCACATTTTCAGAAAAATAGCCTTTTTATCGTATGTGTAAGCAAAGATATGGAATCTCGTCCAGACGAAGAAAAGATGTATGGCCTCTTCGATTACGGTATTTTGCGGTATTAAGAGGAACAGAGGCATAAGAAAGTTGAAATTATCCGGTTTCCCTGAAACCTTTCACGATATATGGTACAAAGTTCTCCCTTTCAAGTTTTAGATGTATAAATAATTCAAAAAAGAAATAGAAAAGTTGGTTTCTAGTGTTTTTTTCTTTCACGATATATTTTGAGTTGATTCTAAACTAGCATATTAAATATGTGAAAGTCAATCACAAATATTTAGTATATCAATAAAAAAATCAGAATTATACATATAGTAAGTTAATAATGAAGATCAAATTTATTTATACCTCAAAATTTTAGTCAATGACTCAATATCATAAAAGTATAACTAGGGTAGGGTGATATTAAATAAAGAATAGATTTATGTTAGTGAGCTTGTTAATTTTTCGTTAATGTTCTAACTATATTACATATTCATTATCAATAAAACGGGGTAAGTCTAAAACATGGTAATATTAATATCTCATCCTACACTATTCATAAACATAGACTCACACTTTACCCTAAATTCATAGATAAATGTAGGATCTGGCATACGGATATTGATATTATTGCCATCTATATTCGTTACATAAAAAAAATACTATTTAGTTCAAACCTAGCCTAATCGTTGATATCGATGATAACAACCAAAAGGCACATTAACTTTCTTGATAGTTGAAAGCCTAGAGGACGAAACTGAAATTCGTCTTTGCATGCTCAAAAGTATGGCTCAACGAAGTTGGTTAGGACTTAGGTACACATTAGTAGTTCGTTATTGCTGACCGGCAGACGATTGGTTATGATTGATGCCAAGTATTGGCCAACCCAATAGATCCGAGTCACGGGAAGGATGGACTGCCCATCTCTTAGGCAATCTAGGATGTTTCCCATCTTTTAGGTACGTGTTTGTGGTGTATATTTTTAACTACAACTTGCTCTCTTTTTTTATAATACCGACTTTTTTAAAATATACTAATTTTATATACCCCAAATTATATTTACACATTCAGTTGATAATACCGTTGTAAACTGATATAACCCCTCGTGGAAAACGTCAACTATTGCCTTTTTTTATTGGGGTATAAGATCGACATGCACACCGTTAAAATTAACATTTCGTCTCAATTGCGCTTCCATTTTTTTAAGATCTCTCGATTCGGTCAGGTCAAACATATAAACAATTACATAGTGGGACTGAAATACACAAAATAACGATTTCAAAATCTTTAGGACAATCATTGAAACATTAATAATATGTAGGAGACGCCCAAAAGAGTGTCAATTCCGACAAATTCATGTGGGCCAGAGGAATGATTTTGGACAACAACGTCACCATTTAAGAGCCCTCTCCGCTAAACGCAAGACTGCCACGCCGGCTTCCAACAACAGTTCTTCGCCCAATTGATGGGACTCGTATGTAATTTTTTCTATTGATCGGTTGATCAAAAACAACACTTTGGACCACCTATATGCAATCAATTTTATTTCTTCAAAGGCTACTTTAATTTTGATTTGGTGTCCAAACTGGTAACAGCAAACACGATTGGCTGACTCGACCGAGGCTTGAAGGACAAGATGAATTTTTTTAAGGGCTAATAAAACACGCGACATAGAAATGTGTCTTTAAATTTTTTTCTCGACCAGTCGAATCAAATGTCGTTGTAGCCGATGTCTGCTATCCAAATTTTCAATCCAAACGCTCGTTTTTTTTAGGCTGCGTTTGGTATAGATGATCGGATAGGCTTAAAATGATTTTTTGTTAAGTTCATATTTGATGCATGGAAATCACTTATACAAAATTAAATTTGGTACAACCCAATACACATCCTTATCACATCTTTTTCCATGATTCATGTGGTTGATTGATGGGTTTTACTTGCCGATAATTTATTTTCAAGAAAATTGACTCAAATGATTTTCGCCAAATTAATGCTTTGTATTTTGTTTCCTAGAAGGATAATTTAATTTGATTGAATAGTTATATGTATCCAATAGAAAATTGTATATGTTCGATCATATATTAAAATTACCATATACTAGACAAAAAATACTTATGTATAGCAATATCCTCTGAGCTGTGCAAAAGGAAATACCAAGATTACCCTTGGAGTTTTTGTGGAAATTGGTTGAGTTTGCTTGTAAAATCTATATAATGGTGCAAAGGTGCATCGCTGTGATTTCAACTCCTCCACTATATCTACACGTCGGTCAATTATCTATTTTATTTTTTGTATCCTCTAATAAAATTGTTGCTCTCAAATTTTGGCGGGGGATTTTGTGTTTTTTTATTATTTATTTCAATGAGAAAGCACTCCCTTGAATTTTTGAAAAACTTCATGGTTACTCTGCTCTTTGAGCCGTAAAATTTTCCAATAGTTGACCACTACGAACATAAATATATTTGTCGGCGAAATGTAGCTCAAAACTATTTCATAGAAAATACCATGAACGTAAAAAGATGTGTTATAATCTTAATATACAACCTAAATTTTAAGACAATATTATATCAATTTATCATTTTTATAAATAAACTAACCACTCTTTTAACTATACATTAATAATAGCACTATCCGTCAAAACGAATATCACTGTAGCATACTATGTGAAATGGGTTTGAACACTTTGTGTCACGTGCTATAAAATGGGAGACGTGAGACATTTGAATCCAACTTATTTTGATACCAATTTAAATAAAAGATTTCAAATTCCTAAAAGAGTCAAAATTTTAAAATATTGAGTTGGCAGATTTTTTAATACTTATAAATAATTAAACTAATTCTTACAATTAGTTATTGGATAATCTCAACATAAACTATTGACAATGATAAATAGAAAGATTTGAAAAATATATTCATTAATACATCAAATCAGAATGCCAATTTATGCGGGAATTATATAAAATAATTATCGGGGTGTCTCATATTATAACCCATTACTTACGGAGGTAAACTAAGCAAAGGGAAAGTAATGGGAAAGGGAGAGGCTGGGAGAGATTTAGGGGTTGGAATTATTGGTTGAGAATATGGAGCCGTCACTCTTTGTAGAATATAGAGTCCACGTACACAACCAAATTCCCCACCTTAAGCATAAAACTTGAACCCAAGATTTTACAATCATTTGTATCCTTCCCCTTATTTGGGACAGTCATGATTTCATGTTTAAGAATGATTTACACGTCACCTTTTCAATGACGTAAACCATTAACCGTTGTGGCTGATTGTTCCCCAAAAGAAATAATCAATGATAAAGAATACTTATTAAACTAACTAATTTAAATTTTATTAATAAATAATTTTCAAAAGATTATAAATATTTATCAACAAATATTTAACACTAATATATAAATAGGTTATCAAACTTTAAATCTATTCGTTAATTTTTAAATAAATTCATCACCACTTGATATAATTGAGTGTAGGTATTTGTGGCTCATTTGTGGTTTCGTTTGAACTCCTCTAATTTAGATTTTTTCATACATTCGTGATGAGTGCGAGTATTCCTTGTATGGTGGTGCTCTGTAAATAGTGCAAAATTTCGCATCGTTGCAAAATTTATTGGGCGTCGGCTAACTTGTATTCTTCTATTCAGGAAGATAACTTATTTATCAGGATAAATAGTGTAAGCGGCATTTACCCGCTCTTAGTTGAATATGTGTTCGTAAAAATATTGTCCGGAAACAAAATTTTCAATTAGGAGATACATCAATGTACTTTGTGTAAAAATTTGTGTTGGTCGGACGAATACAAATATTCTTCAGTTAGTCGTCAGTTAACGAATGATAATAATAATAGTAGACCTAATCAATAATCCCAATCCATTTAATATAGTTGACAAAAGAGATTTCTTCATCTCTTGAAGAATAAAATAAATCTAAGTACCAAATTCGGAAAATGATAAGATTTGGAAGTAATTAAATTCGTCGAACGTTTGGACTCGGCAGAATCCGAATATTAGCAGAACAAAGATGGAATTATCTCCGAGTACCTATGATCGAGACTACATATATCGTAGAATGCATTCCGGTACCCAAAGTCAAAAACTTCTGAGTACCTTTAAATTACCTTGGACACCTAAGATCTCAACACCTTAGTTGGTTGCAACTATCTAAGATCTTAACACTTTAGTTAGTTTTAGGTACCTAAGATCACAACATCTTAGCATATTTTAGTTACCTAAAGTCAGAATACCTTAGTTGACCTTGGATACTTGAAGTCACTTCACTTCGGATACTTGAAAATATAGTATCCATTAGTTTTGACTACGTAAGAGTACAACATATATAATAGTATAAGTTGCATGTACTTGTAATAGTCAACGCTTGATTGGTCAGACTAGTTTGGTCGACAATATAATCTGACTTCTTTTTGTGCCGGCAATTTAGTAATTTCTTAGACTCGGATAAATTTAGGTTATTAGGGTCATACACAAAAGATAAGGATTAGATCTTAAAACTCCAAATTGGATAAGGATAGTAGTTGAGCCTTCCGTTTTAGGTGGGATCGTTGAAGGAGAAGTTTCAGAGTCTCTAAACCCGACCTAGATAAGAATAGGGCAAAGGTGAAGATGGGCATTAAAAAGTTTGAGTATGACTACAACAAGACTAATGAGAGATCTGTTTTGCCTATATAAATAACGATTGGAGCAAGATGAACAAATATCTACCATAAAAACTACAAATTTTTTATCAAATTCTGACTTTTTAGTTTAGCTTAATTTGTAAACTGAGTTAATATAATTTGACTTGGTAGAGTAATAATAATAGTAGTAATAGTCCAATTTAGGCTATCCTAATTATTTATAGCGTTGAATTAATCTTGAGATGAATTTCTACACCGTGCAAAAATCGTCCTTACACCTTCATTACTTTTCCCCAACGTGATCCTTCTCAATCAGCAAATAATTGATAACAGAAAAGGGATTTCGATGACTATGACAGAAGCCTTACCCTTTTCCATGTAAATATGGCGAATTATGCAACACTCAATTTCTCATTAAATCCAATGTCTTTCCCCCAACTGGATCTTAACAACCACCTATTAATTAACTGTCTCTTATTTTGGTGAATTTTGTTTCCACCAACGAGAGAAAGATTAAAAAAAAAAATCATTTTAGTATCTGATATATGTGTCGTGATTTAAAACGTAACAATCAAATTAAACATTTCCAAATGTTTGATAGTTGAAAGACTCGAGCAATTACCCGATCATCCGCTACAAAACATCGTCCCTTCGCCAATGACAATTTTGAGATTTATCTGTTCGTACTGTTCAATAGTTCTTCGATGATTCTAGCAAAGAAAAAAGAACAGTTCTTTGTTGCCCCATTGGGAGTAAACGCTTGCATCAAATATGAAACTCCCGTTATGTCGAAACTGACCCATCATCTAAAGAGGGGCCGCCACATGGTGAGCTTCTGTTGTGGCAACTCTTAGGTGGTATCCGGTAGGAGTCACAATGGTAGCGTAGCCTAAGATTCATATGCAAAGGTGAAAATATTTTGAGGTAGCATTGACCTTACTTACTAGTTACCCCACAATTTGAGGGCAGTTAGGCACTATGTCAATAGAATAATTTTTTAACGGTATTTTTTTTATCTTTATAAAATTTAAACCCAAAAAGTGACTACTCTCATAACAGTTTTTTGTTCTCATGATATTTACATTACGCAAATTGAAAATCAAATTTTCTAAAATTCTAGATCAGAGTTTGACCTTGGCTCGATTATTGTCAGATTAAAAATGCAAGATGAGGTGCTTCATGCAGAGTTCTCCAGTAAGACGTGGCGTCTTGCCGTCGAGACAAATTTTTCGTGAGAAAAGATATTTCCAAAATTCTATGTCTGACAAGGAAGCTACTTAAAGTTTGGATCGGTTTTGGTGTTATGACCCTCCTTAAATTGTGAGGATGTTTGTTTCGAGTCTGTCCTTAATTTGATGTTCAGGTGATCAGGTCCTATCCTGAGGCTTTTTGGTTTCATTATTTGGGAGATTTTTTGGTACTTTATCGGATAGTATATATTTTACTGGACTTTGCGTTAATAGGCATTAGCTTGTATTTTGGATATATTCTACTGTTCTAATTTGATGAATAAAATAATTTACTTATAAAAAAACATTGTTATAAAAATGTAAATCTTTGTCGCTTGAACAAAGGTTGGTCATAATGATCTTTCAGTCGCTTTATATTGGTGAAAACGCAGCTCTCAATTTTTCTGTTTTAAGGTAACCCCACGGTCCCACGGTCCCGTCATCATCTCAGCTCCAATATACCGTAATTATTGTCGCCGGAAAATACGACCTTCTTTGTCCTTATTGTCATTATAATTGATCTTCTAAATCAGTTTTTTTACGGCTAAATATTTCAATGACTACAGAAAATGTAATTAAAAAAGTTACATAACATTCCGAATCCACCACAAACTAAATGACACGCAGGTATCTAATCGGTATTTTTTTAGACCGAGATTCAAGTTAACTCATAAATCAGAAGGAAAGTATTCTAGCCACTAAATCAGATGAGTGCATATACCACTTAATTCTTTAGTTCCTTTGGAGAAGAATATTATAGCACTACTACAAAACAATTTTACCTTTCGAAAAATACCAGATTGACAAAACAACTCTCCAAAAATTTATTAGATTTCGAAAATGATAGGTTCATTTTTAAATATATGCACTCTACTTAATTATTTGAATTCGGTCATTTGAAAACAACTATTGCAAAATGCGCTAACAAGCGGCTGTTCCTACTTCATTATTTTTTCCCACTTTGTATAGCTAATATTTCTGAAAATTAAATAGCTCAACAAAAGTTTTAAAAATATATCACGACAATAAATAATTGAACTGATGGACATCGGTATCTTTGTCATCAATAACCCCATATCAAAGAAAATAGCCGGAACGTTAACTTATATCTAAAGGAAGATTATATTACATTTTGTGATGGATAATGGAACAGATGGGGCTCCAAATATCTCATGATTCACATCGTCCAATCTAAAAAAACATTCCCTATTTTCCCAGCTATTATTATTTGATTTTTGATTGATATCATTAAGCTAACTAATTTAAATTTAATTGAGTATATGATATTTAAAAGATAACAAAACTCCAATTAATTTAAAAAGTTGTTCCTAGCTGCCTATGTTTGATGATCAGATCAATAGTTCACATGCTCGTGACCTTGTGTTTTTGGGCATGACATCAAGGAGTTGGTCCCCGTGATAGAATGATCCGACAATTAATTATTAATCACATCGACGCCACGTCAGATCAATGAATGAAGCACGTAATCTAAAATTTAGTAGAAGTTCTATTTTCGTTTACGAAATGGCCAATATCCACCTGACATCATCATCCCATTAAAAATTAGATATACAATAAAAATATATAAATATTGAGAGACATTATTATAAAAAGTGATTGGCTTATTTATAAATATTAAAATATATCAGACATTTACGTTAACATTTTGAATTAGTTATAAAAATTTGTCATAGTAACATTACTAACATAAGAAGTTCCATCTACAGACCAGCCCACTCCGTGTCACATTACTAGTTAAAAAGATTGGTTATTATTGTCCCAAGTAGTGATTATAAATATCCGATAAAGCTTCAGCATATAGATTTCAAAGCCGAGCCTAATTAAATAAAGTGTAGATTTATTTTAGAATTAGTTATATATTTTGAGTATATATAATGTTATCACGAATGAATTTTCAATCGCAACGGATTTCTTTGAGAGGCTACCTTTCGGAATCGGGTTGATGGTGTTCAAATAGAAATTACTTATTTACGTATTTAGCAAAACATAATTACTTATTTTACTTCCGTTAAAAATGACTTACTATTAGTGAAGTTTTTGGTAGAAACAAACAACGCATAAATAAAACATTCGTTTGCTTGAACATATGAAATTTCGATGTTTTAACAGAAAAAAAAATCTGAGCTGGCTAAAGAATCGATTTGTGATAATGTTTATTTCATTTTATAGCCAAATAAAATTCATGATTTTTTTTAACGGTATAATTTATTAATCTCCATGAAAGTCTGAAAGATTCAAACAGCGTCTAAGATTCAAATCTGAGCTAGGGTCGGGTCGGGTTTTTCATGATCTTACTCTTTTGGTTCGGTTTACATCTGAAGTTACATTGGGAATTGTTTTTAAATAGCGTCTGTCAATTGAGTGTATGTGTTAATAGACGTAAATATAACTCTTATCTTATTTGGAGGACAATTTAGTGAAAAATATAATAATGTTAATTATAAAAAAATATACCATAAAATTACCAATTTAACTAGCCAAGACAAATTCACTAACGAAAATAAGATTTAATTTCAGGTACGACATTACCCTTTACTAACAAAAAAAAATGTAAAGTTTTTCAATTTCAATGTCACCCTAACTGGAAAATCGAATATAAAAAAATCCCCCGGCCCAAACCTCGCATCGGGCGCCCGCAATATCTTTTTTTATAAGTATGTAATCCCAGATAACTCCAATACATATATAATCAATAATATTTCGCAAAGAGTATTGATGTAATATTTTGAAAGGAGTATGTCGGGCTAAAATTTAAAAATTATAATAATTTAATTTGTCAGTTTATACTTACCGTGGTTGAAAATTGGTATTCTTAGATTTGTTGTCCCACGATTTTTTCTCATAATTTAATATATTATATGTTACTATCCAACGAGCTAATAATTATTGGCTACGCCATTGCTTATAGCCCACTCTTCTTGACCCGACCCTGTCATAGCCTGTACCCATAACGTGCATGCTTATAAATGGATATTGGCTATTAGAGAACTAAATGTAGTTTATTTTCATGCTTTCTTTAGGTACTTCATTTATCTCGATCAAATGCTGGAGTAGAAAATTTTGATTCTTGAAATATGGCGTATCATCATCTTTTAGCTTAGTCGAAAAACTATGATAGCCAATATCATCATGGTATAAAAGTTTTGACACTTCATTCCATTACAATCACCCTTTACCAAAGCCTTTAAATTCTTCTTCTTGTTGTATTTGCACTCTGATAGTATCCGAAAAGCTCAAAAAACCTACAAAACAAATGATGAAATCCATTTCAAGCACAATATTGCACAATGACGCAAAATTTAATAAAACAAAATGAAAAATTATGCAAATAAAGATTGAACAGACACATCAACCAATGAATATATGAATGTTATTCACACTAACGAGGATGAAAAGACAAATAAGTTATAACCGGTTTCCTCATTTTGTGTTTTTTCAGTCAGATTTCGATTTTTAAATTTTTATGACTTTTTAGTAACTTGTTTGTTGTAATGACAATTTTTGAACTGTATGATGGAATCACAATTTGGACCATTCAAATGCTCCTATACGACCAACCCTGTAGATTAATGGTCACGGTCTAACCAGCCGAATCGGGTGTCCGCCCTAAGTTTGAAAACATTGCCATAAGTTTAATAACCCCTATTAAACGGAAAGGCTCTTTTGGAAGGTACCTCTAATTAATGGTTTTGGATTTGTCCACATATATGTCATATCATCAATTGGCTAGCTTTCAAATGCGAGTTTCACATTCCCCCGTACAGGAATAAAACAGAGATGTCTTGTAACTTTGATCTTTCTTGAAACTTCCTTGTATAAGGAACTAGTTAAACAAGCACCAATCATCATCTAGATTCATATAGAACTGTTCTAATTTAAATTAAAATATCGGAAATTAAAACAAATCATCAAAACATATATTGTTAAATATTTGTTGAAGTTTTTTTTTAAAGATGGCTGAATAGATATCTCGATATAAAATATTTATTTCGAACTTGAAGTAATCGTTTCAATAAGTATAGAGATACTTGTATTAAAAAAACTAGTTAAACAAGCATGGCCTGAAATGTGAGACATTCTAACAGGCAAAGGCACTTGTCACCCAAGCTATATATACACATAGCACTAACCTTTATCCTTCATTGTGTTGTTTCAAATCCCAAATAAGAAACCCAGAGCCTCTTTCAAACACATAACATTCCATACCATAACTAAATTCTGCTTCCTTTATTTATTAGACTTCAGGACTTATCTCCATCTCCTACCTCCCACACACAACAAAAGAAAAGAAAAGAAAAAACCCCTCTAAGCTCTTCTTTAGGGACAAGCCAGAAACAAAAATGGGGCTGAGGGACATTGGAGCAGCACTGCCACCTGGGTTTAGGTTCTACCCTAGTGATGAAGAGCTGGTCTGCCATTACCTCTATAAAAAGATCACAAACGAGGAGGTTTTGAAGGGTACCCTGGTGGAAATCGATTTGCACACCTGCGAGCCGTGGCAACTTCCGGGTCAGTTTATTTTTTTCAATTAATAGAATTTAATTTATATTTCTTCTTATGATAATGAATTTCTTTAATTCTGCTCGTGTGAGTATGATCTTTGCTCTTATTATCTTCTTATTTTGAAATGATATTTGTTTTTGTCGCATAACAGTTGTTTATTTAGCAAGTCGTTTGAAGGTGTAGAGAATGATTAATCAAGATTTTACGAGATATACGTCGTGTATATGCATTAATTCGTACACATGCACAACCTACGTATATGGGGCACGTCTAATTATTGTAGCTTTTTTAGTTGGTTAATAACTAAATGAACATCCATAGAATTGAACAATCTATGTTTCAAGTTGAGAAAACTTTCTAAGCATATAAGATTGTCTGGTCTTTGTGAATCACTAAAAGCCGGATAAGCATCCGCTAGCTGGAGGAATATTGTGAAGTGGTTCGTGATCCACCTAGGCACAGTAAGTACTATGGTAATAAATCGTGTGGGATTCCAAGGGAATATTAATGATCCTCTTTGATTTGGACTAGACAAAAAGCTTCATGTATATCCATATAAAATGTTGGAGTGGACCTATAACCCTATCCTTTACAATTACTTCCGTGGCAAGTCTCGCGTTAAAACCGTGTGTCGCCTTCTCATTTTGACTTACGAGGCATAATGCCCCAAAAAAATTACGATACTCATTTCAGAAGAATTACATGATTTGCTTTCTCAATTGAGTCTTATGAAAATATATATGTTCTAAACATTATCATTTAGTATTCAGGGATCATGGTGCCGAATATCACAATACATCTATGCCGCCTTGAAATAGTATCTGGTGGTCCCCCAAATGAACAAAATTTACTACTTCCTCAATTATTCATATGGTTTAAATCGTGACAAAATTGTTTAGTTTCTTTGATTTAATCAAGCTACCTCTAATTCGAGTATAGGAGAGAAATACATCTAACAACGTTAAGCTGGCTGGACTATAATTGGTGTATAAGCCAGTATAGTCCAAGCGAGGCTTTACAACTGGCTATACGTACATGAACAGGCAAACAACAGCCACCACATTTCTATATTTTAGGTCACAAACAAACTCGTCCAGCATTCGCTTTTACGGACCATGTAGCTTTCTTACTTCTGTTTTTAGGGTTAAATATATTTTAGCACTCTGGTTCTTACAATAAAATGTTGGGTTATAAGAACTCAAGGGAGAACTGCTTGTTTGATTTGGAGGTGATATTTTAAAAAAACATCAATTGATTTAAGTAGCAAGACTTTATTTTTTTGTAAAGATAAATTTTACAAATTCTTAGGGTTAAAATCTTCACTAAGCCAAAAGCTGGCAACTTGCAAGAATAGTAAAACCACCAGTAGTATAATTCTGTTAAGAGTTTTATTCATATGGTTAACTTTTAATTTTTTAAGTTTGTCGGCGGGGTAAATGATAACGGTCCAAGTATTAAAAAAAACATAGGTTCACATAAAAAGATTTTGAGTTAAAGTCTAACAAATGTAATAAATTATTGACACAATTAGTTACTAGTAAAGAAGGTCTGAAATTACTAATACGGTTCTACCGAACCGAAGGTGACGGTGGTTTCTCTGAGTTTCTGGTGCACAGGGAGCATGAATGTCCATTTTTCTTGTCCAAAAGCATCACTGTCGATTCTAATACATGATTTTCTTACAGACATGAAGTACTGGAACAACTATTACCACTTTCCGTAGGCCCTAGACATGATATTATTTATATTTTGAAATAGCATTCCGTAAAGAGGAATTTTCGGTGATAGTGACGTTATCGAAGAGTTAACCTTATAGGACAAGCAAGTTAATTGCTCCTTTATGGACTAGGAGTCAAGCAAAAGTCCAATGCCAGCTTGCCACCCATTTAAGGATACTGTAGTAAACTACAACATCTATTTGTTAACATCAAACTTATGCTAGAAGCAAGATTTTATATAGGCAAGCGATTATATTATCTCCCAAGTAATTACATTTTGGGATAAACATAGATCGGAAATTTTGTAAAAATAGCTTTTGGTTACCTTAGTGACTTTGGATATAAAAGTAAATCTAATTGGCTATACAAATTTGTGTCGAGTTAGGCCAAAATATCTATACGTTAAGTATCAATCGACAGACTTCAATGATTTAAACATTCATACAAATGATTATTACTACTACCCTATCTCTGTTGTTGATGACAATTATTCCTCCAATTTTCGTGGTTGATATGTTGTGCTTATTATTTCTTTGTAGAAAACTCATGGGGTGAAAGAGACACCAACATTTATTCACAATAATTGCTACAGATCATTCAAGGTGTCACGTGTATTTTGACATAATACATACATGTACTGCTGATCCCCTAAATCCCAATCAAAATCCATTTAGATAATACTGAGTAAATCAAGATCAAGCCTTAAAAAAAGTAAACCCGTAAATGTACACGTATATATGGTCATCACATGTACGTATATATTGTAGTCGCAGACAAGATCCCATGTTCATGAAAACGTTGTTTTATCTAACTTGTAATAATTCACGTGGTACACACAACTAAGTAGTGGCTAACTTGTGAACATGTTATCTACGTGCAGAGGTGGCCAAACTGAATGCCAGCGAGTGGTACTTCTTCAGCTTCCGGGACCGGAAGTACGCCACTGGTTTCCGGACCAATAGGGCCACGACAACTGGCTACTGGAAGGCCACCGGGAAGGACCGTACGGTGACGGATCCGACAAGCGGACAGGTGGTGGGGATGAGGAAGACGCTGGTCTTCTATAGAAACCGAGCCCCCAATGGCATAAAAACGGGTTGGATCATGCACGAATTTCGTCTTGAGACCCCACATATGCCTCCCAAGGTAATTTTTTTATATTCAAATTTTATAAATATAAAAAATTACAGATATTGACAATGATATATACTAATAATATAAGAGATTCTCAATACAAACACCCATATCTAATTAACGTTTTTCAGTATGTACTTGGATCTAGTGCAGTAACGCGTTGACTTAATTTGTACTAAACTAAGGCTAGGCCTCCTTGAAGAGTGTAATTAATATTCATGGCTGCATGAACTAATATCAATTTCCTAATTATGGTTTGATTGAATTGCATACCATAATTTTGAGATTAAAAAATGTTCGATGGAAATATAAATATTTTTTATAGAAAATACCTCATTATTTGAATTTTATTTTGAGAAAAATACCCAAAGTACTAATAGGAAAATAATTAAGTTTGTTTGGAATACAAAACATAAAACAATTAAAAAAAACTAATTTCCCAAAATTATTGGGATTTGATATTGTTCAACGATAGTGGGATACAATATACTGGCACGCATCCAATTAATGGAGTATCAAACTATAGAAATATTTTAACTTCGGAAAAAAAGAAGAGAGACATTTTATACTTGGTCGTACATTTTTAAAATGGAAAGTGATAGTGCACTAATCGGCAGACCACAAGGATTAAACTAGAAGTTTTACCAACTAATTATAAAGAGACTGCTGAGTGAGGTTTTGTTTGCATGCCGTCATTTATAAAGAAAGTAAGCTGGAAATTAAGTGGACGCGGATTTTCGTTAGCCAGCTTGCATGTTTCACCACTGTGCATTTGACACGAGAGAAAGAGACATCAACCAAAACTAAAACAAAAAAAAAACATAGCTGATAGGTTAGTACAAGTTATCTTTCTCATGTCTCCTTATATCGGGTGTCCTAAATTTTGTGAATTGACGTGATTTCTCTATGAATGTTCCCCACTTTAACATGTTACATGGGCCATATTAGTCTAAAATTTCCTCCCAATAATTAGTTTTTTGTTCCTTGTCAACGTGATTTCAGGAGGACTGGGTCTTGTGCAGAGTATTCCACAAAGGAAAAAGTGTGAACTCCACCGACGGATACCCACAATTCCGATTCGAGGCAACCTCGACAGCTGCTAATAGTAACAACGACGACGACCAACTTGGTTATCTTAACCTCCACCAGCTCTCCCAAGGAAGGAACATGACCACAAACAACCCGGTCGTTAATGGCGAAGTTAGCTTTCGGGCAGACGATGATTTCGGGTACCTGTGGGAGGACATCGGCTTGGAGGAGACCGTCATGGGAGGAGCTTCCAATTTGGAGGACAATATGGTATACATATGATAGGGAGAGAGTGTAAAATTAAATGAGATGGGATTAATGTTGCACCAATTTGTTGGTTGGTGGTGGATGTTGTTTATAAACTTAGGTGAGTTGAAAGCAAGAATTGTGTTGGATAAGCATATATAGATATACATGTTAGGACAGGTTGTGGTAAATTTGGCTAGGCTTTTGTATTATTATTTTTTATTTCGGGGTATACAATAATTGGTGTATGTGTGTATCATGGCTTATCTGTTTTATTGGTTCAGCAATGTTAGTTAGATTGGAGAGAAATGTATGCGAATATTCCTAGATATCTTGTTGCAATCACTCAGCTTCGGCTTTAAACTACAAATTGATTGCATAAAAGACTAAAAGAACTAATAGATATTAAAGAGCCAATGACTAGGAGTAGGAACTTGGGAAAATTATCAACTTTAACTGAATTGGATATAGATGATTACTGTATACAAAATCACTGATTACGATTAATTGGACGATTAATCATGATCAAATTTTAATGTTGCAACAAATTAAAGTAGAATAAAAACAAACAAAAAACTATGAACTTAGGCTCAAGTTATAAAAGTGTCAAATACACTTTCATATTTTTTTTTGGGTAGGTAATGTCTTCTTATTGTTCTTCTTTTGATTCTCGGTGTTGTAACTTGTAGCTGTTTTCGATCTATTGCATATCTTATTTAGATTGCGATTCACTGAAATTTTGCAGTAGTGACATCGACACTTCTCCAGGAGATTTATGTCTTTCGAGCTCGTAAAAGCCATACCAAACTGCAATTCGGTCTGCAAGAAGCTGCTAAATTCGCATATCAACATCATCTGTCCCAAGTCAAAGCCGCACCTCTTTTACAGTCACTGGAACAGGCTCCTACCTACCTGATCAACCTCCAAGGCGATGAAGCTCCGCGAGCATGTTGACTAATTGGTTAGTTCGTGCGATGGCTTGACTGAAAAGCAGGAGAGTTACGGTATGCAATCCAATCTATGGGCCATATCCGGGACTCAGTGGAGGGAGATGGACGGGCTTAGTGGCAGGAGATACGAGGAACAAATAGTTATGGTTCACTCTACTGGTCTCAACGATATGCACTTGTGTAGGGTTACATCCATACAGCATCATCTTCAAAGAAATCCGAGCGGACATGAATCGAGCGAGCGAGCGAGCGAGCTATAGAGTCGACAAATTGGTCGAGATCGACCAACAACTCGTGTGGGCAGGATACTTTACTCGCATTGGAAAATCTCATATCTTACCATGTCTAAGAACCTCTGTTTGTGTGTGTGTGTGTGTGTTTTTTTTTTTTTTCCTTATGCTCAGACTTTCAATTCTGAAAGGAAGTCAACGGACTCCACGGTGATTCCTGAGAATTGTTTCCGTACTACTACTAAGCATAGATGAGTCCAGTTAAGAATAGGAACACGCTGCTACAAATCTACAACTCATCAAAGCCTACAATCTTAAATCTTCAAAATCCAATTCAAGATCCGTATCCAAATCTGGCAGAAATCACATGAGATGCTCAATGTGAATAAGCTCACAGAAGAAACGGCACATGATCTTGTAGTAAGTGGGAGACTTTTTGAGCCGACCTCGAAATCAAACACAGACTAGAAAGCAAAAACGCATTCCGAAAAAAGATATCGAAAACAACATATGAAGCTGGGACAAATGCAGCAGAATGGTTATCATCTGGACTACTGTACACAAACAAGGTCCATAGATCCCCGAAATGGATCGTAGCGGAGACAGCAACGGACGAGATACAACGTTAGACTAATATCCGTTTACTCGCGAATAAATACGTGAAGATAAATATATACTGAGAAATGGGTTTAGCTGCAAACTAAATCTGTACCGAGAGACACACACCAAATAGATGCCTACAGACTAGATATATACGGATGAAAGAATCCTATTAATGGTTCATTGCTGCGTACGAACTCGATCGAGAACATGTTACGGCTCGAAAGACAAAGAGTCATGAAAATTCACCTCTCTTTCATGACCCTTCCTTTGCTTTTGGTCCCTTCTCTCTGATTTCTGAAGTGGCCAAGAAGCAGCTGTGCCTGAAACACACGTAATGGCCACATTTTCACGAAATCGCAACAAGATCCTGGAGGCAAGGGGAAGCAATGAGCAAGAATAAATACCTTCTCTTTTGCTCTTGGTGTACCCGACTGGGATAGGGCAACAAGGGGAGGAACAGCTCCTTCTTGCAAGACAAGGTGACAGAACTTCGAACTATTAAGGCACAGTTGCAAAAGTACGGACGCTGCATTTTCTTTTCCTCTCTGAGATCCAGAGTCGAGAATCTCAACGAGCGGTGGGATACCTTCCGCTCTTACAATTGCTAACCGACCTTCGCTAATAGTCGACAGGTTAGCAAGAAGAGCCACCGCCTTGTCAAGCATGCCAGTAGAAGGATCCATCATCTCGATAAGATAATTCACTGCACCAGCTTGCACTATCCGAGCTTTGTTTCCATGGAAGATAGATAGGTTAAATAAAGCGGTTGCCGCATCCTTTCTTCCTCTCAAAGTTCCCGAGCCTAGAAGATTTACCAATGCTTTGACTGCCCCGGAACAACCAATTGTCGCCTTGTAATCTTCTAGCACGGAGAGACTATATATAGTCGCTGCGGAATTCTCTTTAGCCACATTGTTTCCCGTTTTTAAGACATGAACAAGTGGCTCTACGGCTCCCGCTTCTGCAATCTTGGCCTTGTTCTGATCATTTATTGATAGGTTCAGCACAGCAGAGACAGCGTGCTCTTGGGTTAATTCCACCTTCGAGTATAACAGCGAAAGCAACGGAGATATAGCACCGGAAGAACCAATGATGACACGGTTCTCATTACTGTTCTTTGCTAGAAGCCGCAATTTTGCTGCAGCAGCAGTCTGTCGGTCAATTGACTGGCTTTTAAGATCATCAACCAAATCCACAATACGTGACTCTGTGGTTGGATCATCGATTCCAGATTCCAAAAGCGAAAAGGAATGACTGTCTAGGTGGGATTGCTTGGAATGAGAACCTGAAGGACCTTCAAATCCTCTCTCACCAGAGTTTCTTCCATTTTCCAGTGAAGGCGATATCTTTGAAAAATCATTTGATGCTCGAACCAAATACTCTGTGTCCGAGATAGCACTTGTAGTTGATCCACTCCAGCTGTGCATATAAGAAAGCTCATGAGACTGATTTTCAATGCAATGATTTTCCATGGTTTGACAAATCATAGATACTTCTTCATGTAACCCGGACGAGAAAGGGGAATCTTTTTTCTCAAGCCCACGATTAACGTTGACGGATGCTTTTGAAGTTGCATTGCTAGTCCCCAATGGATTGCAACAATCAGGAAGCCTTAAATTTTTTTGCTCACACCAACTTGATATCATACCTTTGACAGTATAATTAGGAATGAGATTTTTATGAGCAAGCGGTTGATGAGTCACTGGGCAGATCGTGAACCCGTAATCGAGCCATGTTTGGATGGAGGATTTATCATAAGTTTGACCAGTAGCCACAATGACCGGATCCAACATGAGCTCCAAAGACAAAGGGCAGAGGAAGTATGAAGGTATAGGAATACCAGTCTCCGGCACACAGTGTTCAAGATTAAGCAGGTAAGCACGGATGTGAGAAACCAGTTCTTCTGCTTGTCTGATTTTGTTCAAGTCCTCTTGGGCTTTAACACTCTGGCTGTACAACCTCTTCTTCTCTAGAGCAATGCTTTCTTTCAAAAGCTCCCCCTTGGATGTCAAATCAAGTGCTTCAATAATTTTCAGGAAATGGTCGTTGCAAGGAACAACATCAGCTTTTAGACTGCTCATAGCCTCTTCCATGTGCTTTGAAGTCATTTCCTGCTCTAAAGATTTAAGCTCTTGCAGACATTTCTGGAATTACCAATCAATTAATCAGCTCGCATAGTTAAAATATCGTAATCAATTTGACGAAGGAACAACTGCAAGGAGTTTCTTCAATTTTTACAGACCTGAACACAATTCAACCTTGAGGTGGAAGGAGTAGACTGCAACAATCTGTATATTATGTGAGTTATCTCGAGCGAAGAACTCTGGATCCTAATTAGCAAGCTTCCACTCTGCCATACCTAGATAAATAGATATGAAAAAAATTAGTTTGTTTTACTTAATGCATAAGAACGAGAAGTTTATTTTTAAGGGCAACATACACCACAAATCTTGCTCATTTTGGGAGACCAGGTCTCCATAAGTTCTCGTGCATCATTGACAGCTGTGTCAAGTTCTTCACACTCTTTTGGAAGGGACTCATCAGGCGGTAGTCTGCGATCAATAAGTTCATCAAGTACTGTCTTTAGATGTTTCAAAACTACAACCATGTTCTTGTAATCCTGCTGAAGAGGCTTCAGTTTGATAGCCCGGCAAGAAACTAAATGGATGAACCGAGAAATACTGTTGATGAGAAATCCGGTAGATGTCATGTCCATCTGCCCATTCGACAGAGCATTTGTAAGCACGCGTTGTCAGAGAAAAAATTCCACCAAATGCAAACTTGAAAATAAAATAGTGAAGTGCTCGATTACATCAGACAGGACACTGTTGCTCCCAAGAATGATTGTCTAAACTCAACAGACACAAATCTCGAAATCCAAGTATTATGTCATCCCACCAAGGACAATGCAAAAAAGAAGGGACGCACATTGCACATGCAAAAACGTTTATCAAGCACCTATACTAGATTTGTCAGGGGGACGTCATGAAAACAAGTGAATGGCACTACCATAATCATGCAATTCAAGTTCTCCAGTTGATATCAGAGGCTGGTTTCGAAGCATTAGCTGAAGCCATTTTTTTGGTGAGGAGAAGGAAGCATCTTTCAAAGGATACCAAAACAAGATCTTATAGCAATGTTAGCATGCATTCCAATTATATGATGAAGCCTCAAAGCAAGTAGTCATCATTAGCCGGCCATGCAATGTGCAGAAATTCAAGCCTAAGTGAATAGCCATTGTCAACCCCTTAATTATCTACAATCAAAGCAAAAGATCATGATATCATCATACGCTAAGCAGCATCCGGTGCTACCGGCGGTAATACTGCTCTACACGAGACACAAGACCCAACTCACTTTAAGCACAAATTTCTTGTTCCGCAGAACCTATTGTTGCCAACATAAACACCCTGAGCAAAAGGTCGAGGAAGTTCATATAAACACCTGATTGCCTAGTAACCTAATTCTACTTGCTCCACATCCCTTCAGCGAAATTCAACGATTTGAACATAATTCTAAGTATTTTCCAAATATCCAAGACAACATGGCAAACTACTTATCTAATTTTCTCGAATTATATAGACCATTAATGCCCATAAACCAACAAAGGAACTGGAAAAGTTCAAACAAGTTAATTACAAATTCATCACACACATTATCTACAAATGAGAGAAACCCAGGAGAAAGAGATAACACTTGGTCATTGGCAAGCTAAAAGGGTAGCTAAAAACTTTGAGACTTCTGGAAATTGAGTGGAAACAAGTGAGAAAGTTTGAGACTTTAGATATAAGCTTACCTCTGTTGCGAAATTGACGAGTTTATAAGTTGAATGGCCAGCATCAGATCCTGAAGGTCATTTCTGTAGCCATATCAGCAGAGATGGTGATTTGCTTCCTATCATCAAAAAGCAAGCGAAGCTCCTTCTTTTCTAGAGAGAGAGAGAGAGAGTGGCAGCCAACAGCTAAAAGCCTTCAAGGATACACCAACAGGTTAGGTTCTTCTGGATGAATTAAGGAAGGGACCCACTTGTTTATTAGTTTGGTCGCAGAATCTGAGGGGTCCTTGACTCCTTGGTGGGTAATGTAATGACATAATGATACTTAAGATATATGATGAAAGATGACAAAATTTTGACAATAATTATTTAATATTATTGTCTTTTATAACTTAAATTTCAAGATTTATTTATTAATTTAAAATAACTTCACCCTAAATATTTTTAGAAGAGGTGGGTTTCTTTATATTAGGAACGGAGGGGCGTGGACTATGGAGTAATTAGATAAAGAGATGGTGTCAATAGTAATTAAATTAATACGAGAAGCACTAGTAATTGTTTAATAAATATGTCATGAGTTGGAAGCCTTGGTAAAATCAAATATCAGATTAATTTAGCTAATTTCAACTTTAACCGGGCTTTATCGATCAAATGGGTGTAAATAATAGTGATATGAAACAAAAAATCATAAAGGAAATGGTGTTAATCATCTCTAAATGGATGACGTCAATTGAATGATTGCCAAGTAGATGGTATTATATATTCATATGATTAATTAATTAATTAGAAAGTCTGTACCAGGAGAACTCATATAATTGGTTGACTAATTTTAGTGTATAATTATTTTTGACATACAGTTCGAATGGGGCAACTCCGGTTTTTGATTGGCCCAAAAGAAAAGTTCATTTTCTGAACATTTTGCTTCAGGTGGTGAAGTATTCCCGAATTAAGTAATTACAGACAAGGATACTAAAAATAGAGAAAGGGAATAAGCTATTATCAACCTCTCATTAAAATAATCTTACAAACAAATACAGTTGTCGAAATATTTGGCCAAAGTGCATGAGACTTTAAACTTTTACAAAATGTAACTAGGTGTAAAATTTCAAACCCGAATACCATTTTAACAACGAACAATTGCCAATTCATTGCATTAACTTCCAAATAAAAAGAAATTCATTACCATTATCCTCGAGCCAAAAAGGGTGTTTGCAACTTTGCACTTTGCAAGTGGGATCAGAATAAAATACACATCTAAAACGAATGTTACGCAGCAAGAAAGATATCCCTCCATCCAAAAAAGTACTTCAAATAGGAAACATGGTGCTCGAGTCATACATCAAGCTATGACACGAAAAATCTTGATCGGAAGCACCTGAAAATTTGCCTACACAACATGTCATATTCTTCCACAAGGTATCAGAATGAGTTCAACCCCGGGAAAGCAATTCCGCCAGCTCGCTTTTCTTCAGCTTGGAGAACCCTTTCACACCGCGAGACTTAGCGAGTGCCCGCAACTCTGCAAGCTTCAACGAACTTAAATCTTCATGTTCAGTTGGCTGTTCGTCAGCATCATCTACAGAGTCATCCTCTTCTGAAGGCTCGTCTTTGGCCACGTCAGCGAATCTATATTCATCATCATCAAGGAAAGAAACTGGCCCTGGTACCGGGTCATGCTCTGACTCGAGCTCCTCATCCGACTCTGGTTGTTCATCCTGCTCTGGCTGCTGCTCTTCTTCAAGGTCACTATCGTCATCCTCATTAATGTAGACTGGCTCGTATTTCATTGAAGGAACAGGAGACCTGCGCCGGAAACTTGGTGCTGGTCTGGTAACAGGAGATGCTTTAGGTTTTGGGGTGATATTTCTTCCTACCGCATTTAAAATAGAAGAACTTCCACTCTTGCCTTCACTCTGAACGCCTCTAGTTACTTTCTTTCCAAACGCAGCACTGCCGTTGTTGGAAGCACCGAATTTTTCCCTGCCTTTCTTATTTGAAAGATCTTCTAATACATCCATAAGCAAACGTTTATCATTATCTTTCCCTTTTACAGTTTCAGGCGTCTTTACTTCTTCTGGGGCAGCTCTTTCACGCGGCTGCTTTTCTTTTTTAGTTTCAAGCAGCTTTTTTTGTATTTTCCTAAAAAGTTCAACAACATCTTTGTCCTTTTGCCCAGCTTCAGCATTGGCCAGAGACTTTAAGGAGGAAGCAGAAGAGAACGGAGCCCCATTTTTTGAAGGTAAAATATCATCATATTCATCAGAAATTCCATCGTTGTTGTCTCCGTCCCAATCTGACCAGTTTCTACCACTAGAGAACCCCTGACCATTCAGCTTCGAGAAGTCTGGGTTTCCCCTATTATTACCAGGACGTGCTCCACACAGAATAGATGCTGCCTTCGAAACCCTTTTATGAGAAATGAACTGAACCCGGGTGAGAAGGGAATGCTCACCGAGAGAAGAACCAGAGGAGAAGACACTCACTCTCCTTGAAACTCCCACACATGGTAGAGACCGGCTGTTGTCAACTGACCAGAAACCTACAAGAGAAAAATCTCCATTCATGAACACACATTACAAGACATCTTTGCTAATTTTCCTTCCTCAGTATCCGAAAAACAAACATGGTCAGTCAAATCGTTTAGGGATGTAACTACGACCAGAAGGCAAGGAACTGGACTCGACCCAACTCCTCGCGCACGATGTTGACACAACCAGAAAATGAGCTATTCTCCATTTCCACTGCCTCCTCCGAATAGAACCCAGATAAAATAGTCGATAGGTTTTCGCCCATCTCGAGAGGGAAGTAAAACTAGAAGAACTCAAGCAAGAAAGCGCGGAAACAGCCGAAAGCGCATTCAATCGAACAGGTGGCGAGCCCTATTACAAACTAACGGAAACGAAAACCCTAAATCAATCATGGGTCACAATTACATGTAGGGAAGGAGAGAGAAGGGCCAAGAAGCATACCTGGTGCGGAGATGTTGTTAGCGATGAGATGGGAGGTCTGAGACATCGCCGCTTATGAGCAAACCCAACAACACCTATCTTTGGGGTTTAAGCTTATCCGATTCCATTGGGTTTCTTTCTCCTTATAAAACCCATAACGAGGATTATGTTCTCTCGGTTTGCCACGTGTCTACTGGGATAATTACCATTTGGTTCGTATATTTTCCGAATCGTTCGGATCTCATTGTTCACATTATGTCTGGAATGTTCAATTTCCGTACGACTATAACAGATTTTCGTGCAACGAGGGGAACTAACGCGATTGTAAGGTCATAACAAGTGTCATGATTTAGAATTTTATCATTTTGATAAAATTTATTAGAAATTTGAATCTTAAATAACGTCGATTTTTAATCATCAAAATTCGTTCTATGAAAAATTTCTATCACATTGCATATATGAGTTATTGATTATATAGTCACTTTTAAGCAGTAATTTTGTCCAAGACAGACAAGGAAAGTGTCATTAGTGCTACAAATTCAGAGGCAAGGAGTTAGGATATATCGAGTGATGTATGTGATTAATCATACGATAAATGTAAAGAGTAATTTTGTACTCACTCCAAAAAATTATACAAAATAATACTTATACTAGTTCACTTGCACTATGCAATGGTATAGTAAATGATTTTATAATAGTATAAGTGTATTATACAACGGTGCAACACACGACATATAATGATCATATAATGTATAATATGTTTACAGATTTATAAAATTTCTCATATAAAATCTGTAACATTATAAATTTGTCATTGTGTTATGTTGCCCGGATCTTGCTACATGGAGCCTAACAACAATGAATCCAACTTTGCAACAAGCATATCTTCTTAAATCAAAAGCACGATAATGAAAAAAAAAGCTTAAAAGTCATTATTATGAGAAAACAAATCATACGCTTAAAACGACGAACAATAAGGTTATTAAGTTAAGCCCACAAATACTACTAACGATAACACTAGATTGCAGTTGTTGGAATTTTTGCTTGTAATAGGACTGTAGAAGTGGATTGGAGAGAGATAACAAGAATGCAGAGGAGCAAAGCAAGTTTATTTTTTACATAACTCATCACTCAAGGGTAAACCAATTGCTTCAGTTAACATGCCATGTCGCCTGAAAAACAACATCGTTCGAGTGGCACATTCTGACAGTTGTCCTAGTCGTCAAGTTTCGGGTCAAACAAACTGTGCATTTTAAACTGTAGGACATACGTGAAAATTCACTAAACTATGTGAACTGAAAAGTGAACTTTTTCCAATAAACTTATATCGATTAAATTGGATGTTGACATGGAGGCCCAAAGGCAAAAAGCCCAAAAGAAGCTCCAACGAGAAGAACCTCTAGCAGTGAACCTCCTCTCTAGTACCCCGAAGCTTACCCACTCACTCTACCCAAAAAAAGAAGAAACCAAAAAAAAAAAAAAAAAAAACCTTCCCACTCTTCGATAATGGGTAACAGAGCCTAACAAGTCCATAAATATGGAAACTCCCTAATCTCTCCTCAAACCGCTCCTCAACTTTTCAAATTCCTCCCGCCAAAACGAAAAACCTGAAACCGGGAAGAAGGGGGAAAACCGCTTCCCAAACCCTAATTAGAATCTCCAAACCCTAGGGAAAGAAGATGCCGTCCCTACCGTCGCCGGGGAAGATCCACCGGCTGGAGATGGAGAATTTCAAGTCGTACAAGGGCCACCAGGTGATCGGCCCGTTCAAGGATTTCACGGCGATTATCGGCCCCAACGGCGCCGGCAAGTCTAACCTCATGGACGCCATCAGCTTCGTCCTCGGCGTCCGCTCCGGGCAGCTCCGCGGGGCCCAGCTGAAGGACCTCATCTATGCTTACGACGACAGGGAGAAGGAGCAGAAGGGGCGGAGGGCGTTTGTTCGGTTAGTTTACCTGCTCGCCAGCGGCTCCGAGCTTCATTTCACCCGTTCCATTACCAGTGCGGGCGGCAGCGAGTACCGGATCGACGGCAGGGTTGTCAACTGGGACGACTACAACTCTCGCTTGAGATCATTGGGGATTCTGGTCAAGGCCCGCAACTTCTTGGTCTTCCAGGTGATTTTTTTTCATGCTTTGAACTTTTTTTAAATTTGGCGGATAATAGTTTGTGGAAATGGAGCAAAGCTGGCTTCTCGCGAGTGATTAACTTGGTTGGTACGCAGGGGGATGTTGAGTCTATTGCTTCAAAAAATCCAAAGGAGCTGACGGCGCTCCTTGAGCAGATATCTGGGTCTGAGGAATTGAAGAGAGAATATGAAGATCTGGAGGAAAAGAAATCCTTGGCGGAGGAGAAGTCCGCTCTTGTTTACCAGAAGAAGAAAACCGTTGTCATGGAGAGGAAGCAGAAGAAAGAACAGAAGGAAGAAGCAGAGAAGCACCTTCGCTTGCAAGAACAACTGGTCTCTAAATTCTTTCCTTTAGTTAAATTGATGGTTGTTTGTATTATTGTTCAAGGCAACAACATTTTGTGAATTTTTTTGTTGGTTGTCGTTTCAATTGATATCGTGTGTCAGCGATGTATCATAACCACTAGCTCATGTTGTTATTTTCCTTCTTTTTGCAGAAATCTGTGAAGAAAGAACACTACATGTGGCAACTGTTCACCATAGATAAGGATGCTAGGAAAGCAAATGATGAGCTTGATTCTGGAAAAAGGGACCGTGAAGATCTTGTGAAGGAACTTGAGAAATTTGAAAACGAAGCCTTAAAGAAGAAGAAAGAACTTGTCAAGTACTCAAAAGAGATTGCCATTTGTGAAAGAAAGATTTCGGAGAGAAGTTCTAAGCTCGATAGGAATGTATGTTTTTGACAGGCAACCTTTATTGTTTCCCTGAAAGGAATATATGTTATTCTAGGCATCTTACTGAACATTCAATATTTTTCTTTTCTTATGTGATATTCTTTATTATTTAAGTATGCATGCTACTTAGGCAAATGGGTAGCCTTTGCAACCTCATGTTGTACGATTTTATAGTTGCTTTGTTTCTGTGGCTAGTTATTACTGAAACTAGTTTGACGTATATATTGATCTTTGCTTGTTCCAGCAACCTGCGCTTTTAAAACTGAGTGAGGAGATGTCTCGGATAAACTCTAAGATGAAGAGTAACCGTAAGGAGTTGGATAAAAGAAGAGAAGAAAAGAGGAAACATGGAAATGAGATAAAAGAACTACAAAAGGGCATAAGGGATCTGACTGCTAAGCTGGATGATCTGAAAGAAAAACGACGAGATGGCGGAGGGAAGCTCCCATTGGCTGATAGTCAACTTGATGAATACTTCCTTATGTAAGTTACATGAAATTGACATCATTAGTAAAGAAGTTTGTCTTGTGTTTGACTTCAGGGGTTATATACACAATGATTTTCTTTTGACTTCTTGTTGGTGACTTGGATCTGGATCTGGTGATGTGGATGTTGTGATGATCCATATAAGATCAAGGTTATAATAATTTGAGAAGAAATGTTGTTGTAGGTGTAAGAGAAACTTGATATTATTCCGAACATACGTTCGATACCATTCTGTTCGTTTAATGACACTGCTTTCTTCTAGAGTACCAGTGATTTCCTCCTCAATTATTGACTTGTCTAGCTTTTTCTTTCTCTATAATCGATGGAAAATTGGAGACAACAGGTGGTAGGTCAGTTTTTGGTTCAGAAATATGTGCTTAACTTTATCATTCTTAAGATTGACTTTGAGGTTGTTTTGAAACTATGTCCAACTTGACTAAATTATTGCCAGCATATGATCATGTATCTAGCATACCAAAGACCACTCTTACAGTTTTGCTATATGACTGGAAACCACAGTCTATGATGTTTGTTGTTCTACAGTTTATTCTTCTGTGTTGATTTGAGTTACAATAGTTGTAGCCATGGTTTCTTTTTATTCTGGCACATATGGAAAAAAAGTTTGTTTAGTATTATTTGTTTCTTATAGCCAGTGATGACAAATCAGTCTCTTTTTTTTTTTTTTTAACTTTGGCATGATAGCAAAGAGGAAGCTGGGATGAAAACTGTCAAGCTAAGAGATGAAAAGGAGGTTCTGGATAGGCAGCAGCATGCTGATACAGAAGCTTTGAAGAATTTAGAAGAAAACTTTCAGCAGCTTAGAAACAGGGAGCAAGAACTGGATGCACAAGAGGAACAAATGCGTGCTAGACTGAAAAAGATTATTGATACTTCTGCAAGAAACAAGGAAGAGCTGACAGATCTTAAAAAGGAATTGCGTGTAATGCAGGATGAACACAGGGATTGCAGGTTGTTAAGATTCTTCTTGGTGTTCATAAGTTCTTTGCTAAATTATTTTCGAAGATGCTTTTTGGGGATCTTGTACAGTTGTTTGGTAGGGCATTCAGCTCTGAGAGGGTATTCTACTAAATTTTCTTTGTTTGATGCACATTATGTGAGGTTCCAGGAACAAGTACGATAATTTGAAGTCTAAAATTGCTGAAATAGAGAACCAATTACGGGAGCTGAAAGCTGACAAGCATGAGAGCGAGAGGGATTCTAGGCTGACTCAAGCAGTCGACACTCTGAAACGCCTGTTCCCAGGTGTTCATGGTCGAATGACAGATCTTTGTAAGCCAACCCAGAAGAAGTACAACCTTGCAGTTACAGTTGCCATGGGAAAATTTATGGATGCAGTTGTTGTTCAAGATGAAAACACCGGGAAAGAGTGCATTAAGGTAATATTTCTGTTTATGTGTCAAGTCATGGTTTATGTAATTGCAATTCCAGCATTGATGTCATAGAGCTTGTCTGAATCTTTAACTGCAAACTTGCCATTTCTGTCTAATGTAACTGATATCTATTATTCTTGGTTTGTTTCAGTACTTGAAAGAGCAAAGACTTCCTCCACGGACTTTTATACCACTTCAGTCAATTCGTGTGAAGCCAATCATTGAAAGGATGCGTACTTTAGGTGGAACTGCGAAGCTGATTTATGATGTGATCCAATATCCTTTCTTACTCTTATATTGTGATCCTGTTGCTCGCAATCCATAAGTGTTGTGTTTTTCAGTTGATCTAAAAACATTTTCTCTGCAGGATAGAATAATGTAAAGCGTTTACTGGTAAAACATATAGATTGAGTTGATTCGGAGTTCATGATTGGGAGACTTAACAGTTGAACGTTTGACTCAGCTCTAGAAAAGGCAATACTCTTTTCCGTAGGAAATACTGTAGTCTGTGATGACCTTGATGAAGCCAAGAATCTTAGCTGGGGCCGGGATCGTCTTAAAGGTACCAATCTGCTGTCCCGATCCTGATTGCAGCCTCTTCGTAGTTCGTACAATCATTTTTCTTTTCTTTTCTTTTCATCTGTTTGAGGTTTTAAGTTTCATGTGCTTGTAAATTGTAATAGTTGTGACTGTTGACGGAGTCTTACTCACGAAATCTGGTACAATGACTGGTGGTACCACTGGTGGAATGGAAGCAAGATCAAACAAGTGGGATGATAAGAAAATTGAAGGTTTCATACTCCTGAATCTCATTTATACTGCGTTATTTTTATTAAACCTCAATTTTGTTGCATTATTTACCTTTTGGAGCTCATAGGGTTGAAGAAGAAGAAGGAACAGTTTGAGACTGAGTTGAATGAGCTTGGGTCAATCAGGGAAATGCATATAAAAGAGTCTGATGCAGCTGGAAGAATCAGTGGACTCGAGAAGAAGATTCAGTACGCAGACATTGAGAAGGTATCTCTTGATTGATATTGTGAATTATGAGAACACTCTCTCTCTCTGTGGGAAACAACATTGGTATCTGCTTACGGTTAACAATGTGTTAGGATATCTAGTTTTATCTCTTTTTTTTTGCTTTGAGGTTCATAATGTGTCAAAAATCTGATTATGCTACTGATACTTATCTTGCAGAAAAGTATCGATGACAAACTTAAAAGCTTGAAAAAGGAGAGGAACATCATTAAAGAAGAAATTGATCGCATAGATCCTGATCTTCAGAAGGTTGGAATTTTATTAATTGAGGGTTGCTCTTTTTTATGCAATTGGTTGGCAACTTTTGAGATGATTTAGCATGCATTCTTGTTTTCTACGTATTGTAGATAAAAGATGTTGTGGAGAAGAGAGCCAACGAGGTCAGAAAACTTGAGAAGAGAATCAATGAAATTGTTGACCGGATATACAAAGATTTTAGTAAGGCTGTTGGAGTAGCAAACATCCGAGAATATGAAGAAAGCAATCTAAAGGATGCTCAAACTATGGCGGATGAGAGGCTTAGTTTGAGTAATCAGCTTGCAAAGTTGAAATACCAGTATGAATACTGCACCTGCCTTTGTTTTTCATTTTTTAATACTGTTAGGCATCTTAGGGATCCCTTGATGTAACTCTCCGTGTGAGTCCTGTTCAATTCTCACGCCTTTCTGTTCAGCTAATCGTTGATACAATTTTTCCATTACATATCGCTATAATGAAGGCACGGATCATAGGTACTTCAAAACTACTGTAGGTGTAGACCGAGGGTATAAATCTTTTGTTTGAAATGTGGCAACATTGGAGGAATAAGTTGTTTGTCCCAAAATCTGAAATGAATCAACTTTTCAGATTCTTATAGATAATAATGAAACTGAACCCTTTTTCTTCTTGAAATCTTATTGTTGGGACCAAGTAATATAATGCAAAGTTTTTCAAATTTGCTGCATTTTGGTCAACTTAAGGGATCGTCGACTAGTCTGTTTCTTCTTTCGTTTCTGGAAATATATAGGCCTCATGGGAACATCATATTTTTCTTTCCTGATTGAAAAGTTTGTTAATCCTTTCAGCAGAGATAGCTTATAGCAACTTTAAATGTACCAGCAATGTTAAGAGGATAAATGAATGAAAATGGTGTTTATGTGACAGGTGCTTCCATTATGTGTATTTATACAAGTTATGTGGAATGACACTTCCTGTTTGCTCATGTGATTGGTGTTTTAGGGCTTCCTGACTAGCTATTCTGTAGGTTGGAGTATGAGCAGAAGCGAGACATGGAATCACGGATTAAAAAGCTAGAAGCTACTCTTAGTTCGCTGGAGAATGAATTAAAACAAGTTCGAAAAAAAGAGGCTGAAATTAAGGCATCAACAGAGGAAGCCTCCAATGAGATTGATACGTGGAAGGAGGAAGTGGAAGGTTCTTGGCTTCTGCTTGTATAATTTGTCAATTTAATGCTTTTGATTTATAATTGATGTTGCAATGTCGATGTTTAATATCTGCAATGATAGAAAATATTCTCAAGTGTGTCCCATATGAAAAATACTTCATGGAAGAACCTGTAGAGAAACTTCATGGCTGATTTAACATTGCATAAACAGATGGTTGAAATTACTTACCTCAGAGAAGTACATGATTGGGTTAAACGAAATGAATGACTGTTAAAGGAAGAATGATTCTCAGTGGATGTATATATTGTGGCATGAAAGGTTAGAGACGATGTTGATTGTGTCAATAGCATCCATTTTGGTAAATTGAGATACAGTTCTTTTTGAGGAACTTTATGGGGATATGATTGTGTTGAGAGAACGAAAATCTTCCATCTCCAAGTGTTGAGAGTGTATTCTTTTGGCTGGGAAAAGCATGACAGTTACAATTGCCATATAAGGGCATTAACATTAGTTTTCCTCATTCATATTGATATGTATTTTCTTCTTTTCCCTAAACGGGTTTCACCTCACCTTAATCCATTTTGTCAGCATATTATTGTTAGAGTTGAAAATAATTTTGGATTTTCCTGTGAACATGTCCCTATTTGAATTTACCTTATAATCAAATAAATATTAACATACTTGTGCTGTTCTTGAATCTCTGGAGTCCTGTTGTTTTGTTTCTTGGCTTCTTTAGACAATAACTTATTCCATATATCTTGGTTGTTTCTATTTTCTGTTGTAGAATGGAAATCAAAGTTAGAGGAATGTGAGAAGGAGCTTCAGCAGTGGAAGAAACAAGCTTCTGCCACCACCAGTAGTATTACCAAACTTAATCGTCAAATGAATTCTAAGGTCAGTAGAGGCTGGCAAATCCATTTATTAACCTTTACAAACTGGTCCTCACAAGAGGGAGGAACATATTCCTGTCTTGTGTTGCCGTATGAAATAGAGGATCTGGATCTAATCAAACTGGTTCTCGCATGATGACAGGAGGACCATATTGATCAGCTTATAAAACAGAAGCAGACTATTGTGGAGAAGTGTGAATTGGAAAGCATAGACCTTCCTATTATCTCAGATCCTATGGACACTGAAGAAGACCCCATTCCGGGCCCTTATTTTGACTTCAGTGAATTGCATAGATCTCTTCAGGATCGGAGACCTTCTGACCGTGAGAAAATTGCATCTGATTTTAAGCAAAAGATGGATGCTCTGTTATCGGAGATTGAAAAAACTGCTCCGAACTTGAAGGCTCTAGATCAGTACGAGGCTCTTCGAGAGAGGGAAAGGGTAGTTTCAGAGGAATTTGAAGCAGCCAGGAAGGAGGAGAAGCAAGTTGCTGATGCCTACAATTCAGTGAAGCAGCGAAGGTAAAGAAATGACATTTTATTCGCTCAATTGTGGCGGGCAGCTAGATACTATATGAAAAGTAGGATATTACCTCCCACTCGGAACTAAGCTCCCGCAACTTTCCTGTACGACAAGCAAATGCTAGCCATAAGACTCCTACATCACCTTCTTTTACCTTTTTGATCCATCTATTTACTTGCACCTGTTTAGTGTATGATTTGTTGATTGTTCATTACGAGCAGTCAGTACTGTGGCCTTGGACAAATATTACCACTTTGAACTTCTTTTCTGCAGGTACGAGCTTTTTATGGAAGCTTTCAACCATATATCGCAAATTATTGACCGGATTTACAAGCAACTAACTAAGAGCAACACACACCCATTGGGGGGAACGGCATACCTCAATTTGGAGAATGAAGACGATCCATACTTACATGGTATCAAGTATACCGCTATGCCCCCTACAAAACGCTTTCGAGATATGGAACAACTGTCTGGTGGGGAGAAGACTGTTGCGGCACTGGCATTACTCTTTTCCATTCACAGGTAATACCTACTCTGATGCTTTGCTTATTTTTATGTTGTAACAACTGCATAAAGCTTTTCAAGAGCATACGATGTGTTTTTTTTTTGCATGTACCTGACTGCTTGAACATCGGGTTCTGGAACTAATCGACTTTTATTGCGGTCCCAGCTACAAACCCTCACCGTTTTTCATATTGGACGAAGTGGATGCTGCTCTGGACAATCTAAATGTCGCTAAAGTAGCCGGATTCATCCGCTCAAAATCATGTGAAGAAACCAGATCTGATCAGGATGCTGATAATGGAAGCGGCTTCCAAAGTATCGTGATATCTTTGAAGGATAGTTTCTACGACAAGGCAGACGCTTTAGTCGGAGTCTACAGGGACGCAGAGCGGAGGTGAGATATCGCCTTAATGGATTGTGTGCTGTGTGTTGCTATTTATATTTGCAATGACGCTGTCATCTTTGTTGCAGTTGCTCACGCACTCTGACGTTTGACCTAACCAAGTATCAAGCTTCTTGAGAAGCCAATTCCATATTGAGCATAGTCTGTAAATTCCTGTGAAGATTAATTTGGTGGACCTTAGAAGCACTCGTATGTAATGGTCTGTGGCTGATTCCCGAGCGTATTAGTATTGCGTCTGCTTAGGGGTTGTATCCGCTGTATCTATCTTGGTTAGAGGGTTGACACTTTGAAATCATACATTTGGATCGTGTGCTAACTTCATGTACATGTATAATTTCGGTGCTATGTTGTTGAAGGATGTTGTTTTAACGATATGGATGTTGCTCTTTCGGAAAGCATACATCTTACGATAATTATTTTCGTGCATGTTGCTTCTCTTTCTCGTGCTTTTTGCAGCTCCCCTCCGCTCACTTTCTCCTTCTAGATCTGTCGGGGCCATCATAGGAGACCGAGACGATGATCACTATTAATCGATCAAGCGACTCATACTCCAGGGAAGAATGCGGTTCTTCCTCCCAAGTTGAAAATGAGCAAGAAATAAGCTCAGGTGAATATGGAAGAGGATGCAATTCTGGGAAGCTCCATCCCGAAGAAACCCAAAAAGGGTTTCCTTACAAGACAAAAGGACATCCATTTTGGGTGTCCCGTTGTTGCTAAGCATCAAAGTACATTTGTCACTAGACAAAAGGGTATAACAAATAGAATTCACCAACTCACAGTTGCCAACTCAGACATAATTAAATTAAACAACTTCGGTCGCAAAAATGGAAGTGGTATTATGTTTATCTAAGAGAGCTTTTGTACACCAAATGTAGATCACAGTTAAACCGACGAGCCTGCGATTTGTTAGACAATGTGCAACGGTAAACAAGGATCAATCTTTAAGCATGGCACATAACATATCGTCAAATATACAATGTGCTACAAGATCAAGCTAGCTTCGTTCAAAACCGACGAATCCATTGAAATCAAAGCAACATCCCAGTGGAGCTGGTCAATATAAAGTTATAAACTAGTAACAGTTATCATTGGCCACAGCAAATAGTGTAGCTTGTCTTGCCGCAGCTTCCTTGGAGACCAACGCTTGTATGAACGAGGTCTTAACTTCCCAGGCGGTGTAAGAGAATCCTTTCCTTGAGTAAGAGTTGAGAAGGGCAGAGCTCCCTTGCTTCAGCAACTTCGCGAACACGTTCTGGTTGTCGTCATCACCAGTAGTCGATTCGAGCATTGTAAGGTCGTCTCTGTACCGCTCAAAAGCTCTCGAACCAAATACCTTCGACACCGTCGATGTTTGTGGAACCATCTTCGGCCACGCCTCTACCCTGCTGTTCCAATACCTGCAAGTATTACATTACACTCAATAACCCGTTTCATCCAGATTCGAGTCACACAATATGCTAGAGGGATAGTTCGAATACGAGTTCGAGTTCGAGTTCGAGTTCGAGATCGAGAGAGAGAGAGAGATATTACTGGGGAGTGCATCTTGCTCTGTTCCGGGAGTAGACAAACCCAGGTCTAGCTGTTGCAGCTGCAAATGAGTGGAGGGAGAAGAAAACAATAAGAGCACCAACGTAAAATGAGCTAGCCACCATTTTCTTCGTCACCTTATTCTTGCCTAGAGTCCAACCAGAGCATCCACCATTTTCAGTTTCTTCTTCCTAGCTAATGTTTCTATTTGGGATCTGGAATGGTGGGAGTGAACTCTCTTCCACGGTCTCAGTTTCGAAAATGGCTTCTTCTTTGGGTGGGTAGCTGTCGGTATGTTATATTATTATAATTATATAATAGAGGAGCCTCTCTTGGACCTGTCCTACACTTTTGTCCTGTCCCTTTTTTAAACTTCACTTCGGTACCTCTTGATCTGTCTGTCCCTTTCAATAAATAGCTTATGTTTCGAATAAATATTTTGGCCTAATGTAATGTCTTCAATTATAATTAAATTAGATTAAAAAAAGCTTCATTTTTTTCTAAAATATATTAAAACCCTTTTTCTATAATTCTATTGATTACATTTGGGGAAATTTTTGTCCAAAAGATTATTCACGATGTTCACTGGCCAATCATTTTGAAGGATATATCTTTAAAACCTTTTATTAAAAGCTAAGAATTACAACATCTCTAAGGCTCTAAGGAGACAAATCTAATTAACAGGGGAAAATTACATTAAAGTACTTTGAGGTATCACATTTTTCATATAAGTATTCTGTAGTTTAAATCACAGAGAACAAAAAACAAAGAATAAATCCAAATTTGTAGATATTTATCACTTATGAATTATGATAACCCAGCAGCTCAAGCAAAAAACATATAAGGGAAATGTCCTCGATAATATTGATAACGAATTTTTTTTGGTACCTGCTTCGGTTGTATTGCCCTTTGCGCTTCCCGATATGTGTTTCTTTTTCTCTTTATTCTTTGTTGACTCGAATGGAAAACCCAACTTTTTCCAAATGAAAAACCTAACTCGGTATATTATCTTGCATTTATCTTATTTGAAAATCTCTCTAAATATTCAGAATTTTGAAATGGAAAATATTTCGTCAAGCACGGTATTATTTGTATAATTGCTGACGTCCGAAAAAAAAAACAATTCCAAAGCATTTGCCATTTTGAAAAACCTCCTAGACAGTCCCTTAAAAATTCAAAAAACAGAACCTGTACAATAAAACTTTAAATTACTTATCTTCTGTCTCTTTACGAGAAAGGGTATATATTTATGAATAAAATATATTTGATGACTTAATGTTTTTGTTCTTTATTTTTATGTGTCCGTTGCGTCATTAATTGCATGTTTTCCCTTCACTTTTTTAAAGATTTGTGTCATTGCGTGATAGTATGCCATCAAATAGTTTTTTTGGTCGGTTGTGTATTAATTGAGATTTTAGAGCTTTTCGGATGCTAGCAGAAAGATGATTTCAAGTGATTGAAGAGTCAAAGGCTCCATTTTGAATCTTAATTTATCTTAGTCTATAATTTTTAGATGACGAAAACACTGAAGTTGTTTATGCTGATAAAGATTGATTTTACATACAATGCCATAACATAACGTAAAAGTTTGTTCGAAAAGTTATTAGCTCATCAGAATTGTTTTAAGTTACTACCCGGAGGTTGCACCGATTTGGAATTAAATCAGGGTCAAAAGAGGGTGGTGAAGACGGGCAACTTACTACCCAGGCTAAATCCGGTCGGACAAGATGGGCCAGTCTTTATTTACTTGTCTGGCTGTTCTAGTTGGAGGTCAGACCAGTGCAGACCAAATCCACAATCGAACCGCCAGGTTTGAAATGATCTAGCCGGAAGATTGATGAGTTTGGTGAGGGAGGACACCTTACTAACCAGACCAACTCCGCTCAAACACAGCAGCATTCAACCGCTCGGGCCAGAGGGTTGTCTACTGATCATATTCAAACCGCCATTTGGTTCAAACCCGCTCAGTTTGACCGACATAGCCAAAAGTTTTTATTGGTTAGGTCTGGTCCGGTCCAAAATCCGCTATGACATTCAACGGTTAGACCATATGAATTACGGTCTGAACTCCAACAACATCGGCCAAACTAGTCGTTTCAATAAATGATTGGCCAATCAGTCAGGTCCGACCGAGTTTGAGCTGGATCAGCCCAAAGTCCGACAAGACCGATCGAACCAGATGGTTTGCACCAAATGAAAAACTAATCCGGTTCACCAGATACTGTCCGGAGCGGTCCGCCCTTTTGCTAGACCGATCAGACCAGGCAGTTCGAAATTATAATGGGCCAACTCGTCCGTTTCAGCCCGGTTTGGCGCGTACCGTTCCGAACTCCAGCTAGAAAGGTCAAATCGCGCGGTTCCATAAAAATTGACCAAATTGACCGGTCCAACCGAATCAGGTCCTGGTAGTAAGGTGCGCATCATAAACACTATTTTTAGACCATAATTTCATTCAGAACAAACTTGAACTCCGGCCAGACGGTCTCAATAATTAATGACATCTCGTCTTCTGCAACCGGAATTGGTCTGAACCGGTCTGAACACCGGCTAAAACAATCAGCTCGAGCGGTTTGGTAAAAAAATTGACCAACTTGGCCGGTCCGACATGAGTTGGTACGGTTGGTCAGGTGGTGAGCCAAAAAATTAGTTAAGACTCCGTTTTTATCAAGATCACTGGATAATTTTCACCGGTCCGTTTCACTGTTTAAAGCCCATTTCGCCATGAAATATTTGTTAAAACTAAAGAGAAAATAAAAAATATTATGACTATTATCCAGCTTGACGAGATTTATTAGGAAAAATAATTACTTGTTTGAAAATAATTTGTAAAAAACAAAGACAGAAAAAATAAAGAATATTTAGCCAGTGATCAGATAATTGTAGTCTGATTTTTGTCGACAGGATATAATTCCGAAAAGGTTATCATCAAGTCACCGGCTCCATCGTCAACCAATTTTTTTACGGAGAAAATATAGCAAAATTTTAATTTAATTTCGAGATAAAAAAAATTAAATAGAACAAGAGAAGAGAGGGCAAGCGGGAGGCGGCTTTAAGGCTCAGAAGGATCCATTGGTAGAAATTTATAATCAGAGTTTGAAAACTCATAAAATAGGTAGGTTTTTAGCATCATCGCCGGCGCCGTCCCGATCCCCTCACCGACTTTCTAATTTCTAGCAAAAAAATAATAGAGAGAAAATAATAATAATAATAAAAGGACGAGAGAAGGAAAATAGAAAAATGGTAGAGAGGGAGAGGTGAAGTTGATTCTCCCGCGGCAAATAAATATGAAGCGCTGAAGCGATTGTTAGGACTAGGGTTTTGGGATCTGGTCGGAAACTGCGGATTATTTAAGTTGGGCCTAACCTTCTGTCCAGATTTGCGACTTTGGGCCTTGTCATATTCCTCGTCTATTGGACCATTCCACGCACCTACTCGAAACAATGATGACAGTTATTGGGATCATTATGACTAATGAGTTTAATGTTGACGATAATATTACAGGTGAAAAAGACAAGATTTTTCATTTTTGGTTATTTATATGATTTAAAAATATTATCTAATATTATGCCATGAAAACATAGTTATTATATGGTAAAAAAAAATTCAAATTGTAACTACATAGAATCCATATTTTGAAAATATATTAGGAACAGTGAAGTTGTTAATTGTTGTTCAATGTATTCTTTCTAAAATATTATTAAAATGGATGACACTTGTTAATATTTCTATAGAAAGGAAATATCAATACTATGTTCGGATCATTGCTGTTTTAAAAACTTAATATATTGTATACCAACTTCCAATAATATACTAAGCCAACGTTGACATTCAAGAAAATCAAGAAGAGAAGAACAATACTCCAAAAATGACAAGAATGCTTTAGAATAGACTTACTAGAATCTAATAGCAATCACACAATCTGTCAGAGTCATTTTGTATTTTTGTTCTCTTGGAAAGTTCAAGAATAAAAAAAGTAAGGATGGAAAATGATATTAACTTCTCATTAATTAACATCAAGTACCATTTCAAAAGTTACAAATTGTATTTACATCCAATTTAATAAACTATCCACTAATCCACTAAATACACATCATTAGAAAATGAAGCAAATTAAATGGAAGTGCTCATCATGAAAAAAATGTTACAATAATATTGGTTAAGAGTGGAAGTAATGAACATTTAATTAATTACATAAGTAACTTGTAAAAGGATAGTATGCCGATGATTTTTTTATAAAAAAAAAAATGGGGCTCAAAAAAGGAAAACAACCATGCTTGAAAAGTATTATACTTCAAAAACATTTCCTTAATTTAAAAATACATGGATCTTCTATATTTTCCTCTTATTTCCCTTGACTCAAAAGATACGGTAAATTTTCAAATTATTTCACCGTAAAATTCTTAAATTACAAAAAAATCTACTTATTAAGAAAAGAAAGAAACAAAAACTTAAGACCTGACTCTCCTATAACTGAACATCTTACACGTCTTATTCATGGAATTACAGATTATCCCTAGACAAAAAATAAAAAGAAGAAGAGAATATTAGACAAAGTTTTCACATGAGAAGTCCTCAAGAATCCCACATGGAAACTGGCTTCTCTACTCCAGACTCCCCTAACGAAAGCGGCTGCTCATAAAAAGGGTTCACCATTGCCACCTCATCAAACCTACGTTGCTGTTGTTTCTGGGTAACTACCTGGTGACCATGGAAGCTAGCTGGCTGGCTACTTCCTCCTACCCCCATAAAATCACGAGTCCTCGTCTCCCGGCCCGCACCTCTCCCATGCACCATCCCGGCCGGGTCCCTCATGAACGCGGTCGGGCTCTGGTCGAACAAGCCGGATAACATCGCCATTTGGTCGCTCATAGAGGAGCCCGCAACTGCATCAAACAAATGAGACATGTCCTGAGACCCTTTATGGTGGTCTTGAAACTGATGAGGTTGGTCAGTGGGGCCCGTCATTGTACTCGCGAAGCTCTTCTGCATCATGGGGGAGTTGATACTGTTGCTGGCGGTTGCACCCATTTGGGCTGCCTTCTGGAGCAATGCTGTCGCTGACATGTTGGCCGAGGCGGGTCCGGCGAGCTGGCACCCCGGGGAGGCCGCGTTGGAGCTGAACTGGAGGCTCGAAGACGTGGAGGAGATGCTCCGGGGGGCCGCGAATAGGGCCCCGGAGCTGTTGGAGAACATGCCTCCTCCTCCTCCTCCCTCCAATGACTTGAGCGGGTTGTTCTTATGGTCGAAGCTGGAGAAATCCGAGCCGGCGGAGGTGGATAAGGGCATTAGCTCCGGGATGTGATGGTGTTGTAGGTTGGGAGGAGGTCCAACCCCGTTGTTGTTGTTGCTCATTAGGGTTTGGTTCACTTTGTTGTTCTCCTCTGCCAACGCGTCACAGAATGCTCTGTGTGTGATAAAGCTATCCCTCCTGCATCACATCGTTGTGTTTTTTTTAATATATTTTTTTGATACTTATTACTTAAATGAAAGAATAACGCCAAGCATAAGTGTATTTATATTTCTAGTACTGCTAAACATTACAATTCATGTAGAAATAGTTCAATTATCACTTATCGATTAAAAATAGTTCAACTAGCTAATTGACATGCACTACTACATAGAAATAATTTTGACACACGTTTCAAAGCCTCGACATTGTTGTTTTTCATATATTTTTATAAGTAAAATTGTATTTATTCAGAAAAAAATATTCGCAAACAATATTAGGTTACTTTTAACATTGCCTATACATTTTTTTTTTACATCTATCACCTACGAGTGTTCACTGATACTGTTATATGTAAACATATTTTCTTCTTCAATTACGATTGCAAGAAATGTACATCCGAAATAAATTCTACCTTGCATTGTGAAAAAACTTAAACCTTAAGAAATTTGAAGATAAATTACAAAAAATATTGATTGGGAGCGAATTAATACATAGCAAAATGTTGAATATCGGTGCGAATTTATAAAAACTAGAACAAATTTTAGATAACTGTAACCAATATCAATTACATGAAAAAATGGCATTTTCATTTCCAAAATGAGATAATTTCGAGGACTTAAATGCTAACCTTGCAAAGATTGTCCCACAATCACATTTGTACTCCCTGGTACCGCAAGTTTTCTGGTGGGCTTTCCAATCGGACTGGACGGCGTATTTCTTGGAGCACTTGTCACATTTCCACTTCTTCTCGCCGTGCTTCCGGCTGAAATGCTTCTTGATTCCGGTGAGATCTCCGAGGGCTCGAACCGGGTTGTGGTGGACGCAGGTGGGCTCCGGGCAGATGTACACCCTCTTCCTCACCTCAGTGGTCGTTCTCTGCTTCAGCTTCCAGGGTAGGTTGTGGCCTCTCCTGTGCAATTGCAGGTTTTGGTCCCTTTGGAACCCTTTGTTGCATATTTCGCATAAAAACCGGTTTGTTGCCATTAGTGTTGTTGGTGATAATGCAATAACTTCAGCATTTGGATCTGATCATCACAAATATTAAAAAAATTAGCACTAATTATTATCCAAATTTAAACCAACAAGTACTTAAGATCAAATGATGATAGAGTTTTATAGTTTAACCAAAATGTTAATATTTACTGAGACTTCTCATATTTTAAAATTTTACCAACTTAGAATAATCTATCGTATACAACAAGAAGACTAGTGAAATATTTTGACTGAGATGTCAAGTGGATATAGATGGCTTGACTTGTTGGAAGCCAAAACGCAAAAGAGACGTACGAAAAGTGAATCAACAAAGGAATAGTAGTCATCACCAATAATTGAGAGCGGGGGAGCAATAATTGAGTTAAACATCTCAATTCAGTAAGAAACATTCTTTCCACATAGAGGAAATCATAAAAGAAAAAATAAACAGTGAATTTTCCAAATCAATCCGCCTCCACCTCAAACTTGCAAACAATTTATTTTGAAGGACAGACAGACTTCACATGTGAATTCCAAAGGACAAGGACCATCACACTCATAAATACTTCCCATAAAGTACATATACGTGCAGAATTAGACTTGTGATCATAATGTAAGAAATTTAAATATAAAAAATCAAAAGTTTTGATTTTAAGTTTTACGAATGACAAAATCATTATTGTAAGAACCATCCTAAAATAAACATGACAATACTAAACCCTGAATACTACAGGTTAAAAAAAAAAGAATAGTAAGCGATAAAAAACTTGAATTTTTTTTAAGCTTGGCTCTACACACTAGAGATCAATTTTTTTTAAAAAAAAAAAGAGTGACAAGTGAGACTTTGCATGCCTGGAGTTCCCGGAAGGTTTCTTTTCTTCTTAGATGCTGGCTGTTGAGAGGTGGAGCCATTGCTGTTGGTGATACTAGTAAAGTTGGAGCCTTGGAAGTGGCCTTGTGGTTGTTGTTGGACTTCCTCTCCTGTGTTCCCCGAGGAGAAGCTCCTCTCATCAGTTCCTGTTATATTTGACATTTGTAGGAAATTTATGGGGACAGTAGTTACTATAAAGCTTTGGAACCCTTTTCGCCTTTTCAATTTAAGTATCCTCTTGGCTTGTCCTTTGACGAGCTTCTTTTAAATTCAGTTGTTGGTTTTCGTGCTCTATGTGTATAGCCTAAAAGTGAGGGGGTTTGTTTTTGAGACACAAAACCAGGGAGGTTGCTCTCCTTAGAGGAAGACAAAAGCCAGGGAATTATGCCCTCTTTCTGGCTGGGGAAGGTTAAGCTATGTGACCAACCTTGGAACATGCTATTCTTTGGCCTTACATACACAAATATATAACCAACGCGCAGTTGGTGTAGTCACTTGGAAGGGCGAACCAATGTTCGATCCCCCGCAACGGCGTTGGGAGAGATTTAAAACCTTAACTTTGGGACCCGTCTCGAACAAGAATAGTTGATCCCTTTGAAAGTCCATAATGGGTTGAGCCACATACCTGATTATTCACCCAAAAAAAAATACACAAATATATATTCGCTCCAAGGTGTGATTGTCTACGATTCATCCCCAACCTATGGTTGGTAGTTACTACATATATCTATTAATCTAAGGTTAAAGTGAATAAGATCTTTGGAAAATATTAAATTCGTCAAATAAATATCCAACATCATTTAAAACTTTTTGTTTATGCTATAATAAATATCTTAATAATTTAGCTAAGTCTTCGTTCACGGAGTTTGTAATAGTACTATATTCCCCATTTTGTATGTAATCTCTCTATGAAAGACTCCGAGTCTTGAGTTCTCGTGGAGAAGATTTCAACTTTGCTCCGTTATCCACTTTTTTTTACTCTTTGTTATTGACTGTGCACAAAATTTCATACTACCATTAAACTTTTCCGTCGCAGCATTGATGTCAAGGACGACTTGTTGGTGTGGTATTAATATAAAATATAAAATATAAAATATAAATATTCTAAATAAATTAAAGAGAAAAATAGTACCCAATCCATATAGTTTGTTATAATAGTCTGCTTGAGGGAACGAGTTTGAAAATGAATTTCACATCATTTTCGGGATATAAATGAGCTCTACTAAAAGTGATCACATATGAGTTGATTTACGCAAACTTTGGATCTGATAAAGCTTAAAAAGATGTGTACATAAACTCTATATTATAAATTAAATTTCACCTACTAGTTTAACATATCAATTAAGTTGTCCATTTTTTTAATTTATGTGTCCCAAATTTTTTCTTGCTAAGTTTTAAATTACAAATTCATATATATCAAACGTTCAGGACATTTTCCAAATATCTTTATTAATTGATGATAATTTTTTAAACCATGTACCGTTCTAATCAAACCGCGTCGTTCTTTGATTGAACGGAATTAGATTCAAATGTCTGAGCTATTAATGCACCGGAATTTGCGACTTGTGAGGATGAAAAGATTTAAATTCTTTTATAAAAATTAACAAAATACGGGTTTTTTCGTGTATTTTTTTTTCAAATTTAAAAAAATTCAAATTGAGAAATTATGTAAAAAAAAATTTGAAGAGCAATATCTTAGTGATTGGATGTCCGATCTGAATTTTTTTTTGAATTTGCATAATTTTTTTAAAATCTATACATAAAAAACTCGTGTTTTGGTATATGAAAAAATCCTGTATTTCGGTCAAAGATTTTAATGTGTACACTTTTTTTGCATTTTTTTTTCAATTTGAAAATGTTTCATGAAGAGTAACACTATTTACAAAAAACTTACAATGTGCTTCGTCAAAATAAACATATTCACCCACTTTCTCTCAGAACATAGGGTAAGGTGGGCGGTATACCAAACAGGTACTTCTAAATTATTTATTGGAAAAATAAGAAACATATTATCTTTACTAGAGAAGCAACAAAGGGACCCAAATTTGAATATCAAACAAAAGCTAATGTCTAAGTCTATGGTCAAGTAAATAAATGAGTCGCAGATTAAAGAGGTGACAAGTGACGTCCACGACAAAGCAGTCGCCTAGTTCTCATCGATCGGTTATCGATGCAATTTATGAAGCGAAACATCAAAAGCTCCAAAACTCCAACAACATAGAGACAGAAATTACATGCCAACATCATCAATTCTTCCTCTCTTTGTCCTGAGCCATACTTTTGATAAGACCGAGCATAAGACGAATTAAGCAGCGTTTTAATCATATGCTTGGTTGCGTGAAAGAGACATCCGAGTTCTGAATAAAATGTTTGGTTCGTTGCAAATTGTTATATAGTCGAGAGCTTTAGTTACAGGGATCGATAATTGACAGAGGCAAGAACCCAAGGATGAAAACAGTATATAAGATGGCAAATTTGACAAAAATAAATAGATATTACATTGAAAGTGACCCCTAATTGATTGTTAGATTTTTTTTGGTAAATTATAAGTTTAGTATATTGAATTTAAATTTTCGAAAGCATCCTACTCATCAAACATGAGTAATTGATTGTTAGATTAACGAAAGGACAAAGATGTTTTTTTGGATAATTATATTTTTACACTAATTATAAAACTTCTCTCATTTAGTCGAAAAATATATATCTTTCACCAATCCTCGAATAAATATAACACAAATCTCATCCTAACCTTTCAGAAGCTCTCCATTAAAATAAGTATCGATTGGATGCAATTTTTTCTTCAATTTGGCATAAGAAAAGCCGGAGAATTTTGACGCGCTAATACCACTTCAACGTCTTACCATTGACTTGGTTGGTACTACACCTTGAATTCCAATTTTTGGGCTGGGGACAAGAATCTCGAAGTGTGTTCATACTATTCAATATGCTGCTTTCCTACAACAGGACTCTAGACAAGGAATACCGCATGTCCGATTGGTCCAAATCATATAGCCTCGGAGTTAAAATGAATAATAAGATATCGAAATTCATTAAATAAATATAATGGATTCAAATCTTGTAGATGTACAACATAAAAAAGTTGTCTCTGAAACAAACTTTTAATACCAGTTATTCACAACAATTATACGTCGGACAAGTATCAAGAAAAATACATGCAGAACGATCGACTACTTCGTTAATTTCTTTAGATGATTAATTTTTTCTTTATATTGAATTATTATCTCGAACCCCTTAACAAGAATATGGCCAGTAGCAATATGATTATTCGAAGAAAAAAACTCAAAATTTCTGAAGAATTTCAAGGATTGATGCCCACGGACCCCGCCCGGTTTATAAAAAAAAAATATGGCAAGAACCTTCTTCAAAATAGTTTTATACAGGCATAAATGTAAGAATACGCGTCAAATAATAAAGGTGGACCAGATGGTTATGCATATTCCAGAAAGTTTAAACAGTATAGTTGTAATTGTTACAGATATGAGGGGTCGGAGACGATTAACTTGAAGTTGGTTATTTATCTGTCCAATCATGTACTAGATATATTTATTTCCTTCTGGTCGAATTATTTAATTAGTTTGTAATGATACCGAGATTGGATAATATTTTCTAGTAAGAATAGGAGCGTTCGGCGCCATATTTTCTAGTCGCTGTTGAGCAAAAATTGTTAGAAAATAACAAGGTCTAATTGCAAAATGAAAAAAAAAAAAAGAAAACGATAGCTTCCACACCAAGAAAACCACCTTAAGGCATACTACCTAGCGACGATCATGTACAGGTTGCAAAACATAATAGCCAAGCAGCCTCCCTCTATATGTTATTACCTCATCACCTGTCTCATCTTGCAGTATCCGACAGATAATTACTTGAGACAATGTTCTTGCTAAGTCAGCTTCCATTCATCAAAATTTCGATTGCAGCCATCGACACGGATGGAGCAGGAGTTATGCAGAAGGTCCTCGTGTTGGAACCCTCCAAGTTTGCGAGACAATCACGAAGCAATTTTGCATTCAACCGTTAGACGACCCATGCTCGGTCAGTTTGATAACTGACTGGATTGGAGGAGTGACGCAGTTTTCAGCACGGTTAGAATCCTTCCTGCTCCCATGGTTATGATCCTCTTCGACACCAACATTACGTCGGATTCGTCGAGTGGACTTCTTCTTCTTCAACTTACCGTCTGGGATGTCCTCACTTTTCCTCTTCTTTGTTGACTCAAAATATCCTAATTCTAAAGCTTCCAGTGCTTTCACGGTCAGTGGCCGGTTCCTGGTACTCTGCCTACGACTGCTTGTTGAGGATTGCAGCTCAGCCGAAGGAATAACATCAGGAAGTGTCAATGGCTCGGGTTTCTGGCTGGTTTCAGACACACAAAGCGACCGGTCTGTACCTCGAGCATCATTCTTTTGAGATGTGTCATCGATAATACATCTACTATCCCCAGAATCAGCTGAAACATCGGCCACGGTCAAGTCTATCAAATTAGGAGATAAGTCGAGAGGCGGTTCCATGACCATGTCCTCACATGCAGAAGCGGAGGTTGATGTGCCTTGGGAGGCGTCCTCATACAGCTTACGTTCTGCAGAAACATCTGCATCATAACCACTAGCAAAAGACTGAGGCTTTGTGCATGGAACCATACTCTTCAAGTAGCCAGGCTTTGCCTTTCGGCCAGATTGATACTTCATGGCCTTCCTTGGCTGCTTCTTGACAAAAACACTCGTGCTTCTACTTTTGCAATTATCCACAAGTCCGGCAGAGAAATCTGATGCATTAGGTATAGTTTCATATGAATGGTTATTCACCCTGTCTGTTGAATCAAGACGTGGTCCCGTAATAGCCGGTTCCTCCACATAAGCACAATTTCCGGCGTTAATTTCCACTTTTCCTTGCGATTCATCTGAAGTATCTTCAGCACTGCCACTAGAAACGCTGGATGAAGCAGACAAACCAAAAGTTCTGACAGGTAAGCTTCTCAGCTCTCTCACTTTAGGCCGCTTGGCTCCGCGATCGACACTTGTATCAATAATCATAAACTTCTGTACATGACCATTGGAATTTAAATGAGGTGGCTGAAGGTAACGAGGCCGTCGCATGTCTGACAAATGCTCTTTTTGGCATGTCAGTTCCAAGTCGGATCCACATTTTTCCTTCTCGCCATAAGCATCAACTCCTTCATCTTCAAGCTCAAGTAGCCCTGGTTCTGATGCAACTTTATTCAATACATCAGTGACCGAATCGAAGTAATGGTTGCCTTTCACAAGTTTCCTCCTCGAAAACTTTTTCACCCCAGGAACAAGAAATACTAGAGAACTTTTGGATGAGTGAATGATATCCTTTGGCTGCTCAGAGTGCCACCCTCCTGCTAAAAGTCGAGGCCAGACAGCTTCCCAAAAGAGATCACTAGATCGGGCTTTACTTAACCGAAAACCTCCAGTCAGAAACTCGATAATTTCTGCAGATGTAAGAGACGAACAAGCCTTCCCAATCGGCATTTCAGGACGCACGGAAGCTGAGTTACTGGACTTGGTTTGTTCCATGGAAGTGCCCGTGAGATCTCGCTTCATTTTACCAATGCCTACTGCCTGTACAAGCATTCCGACTCCGACAGCTCTTTTTAGAGCGAAAACATACTCTTCCAGAGTAATTTTCCCTTCTCCATATTCCCTTGCAGCCTGAGTTTCAAAAATCACGCAGAGTCAGGACACGAAAAGATGCTTTCTTGGCACTGTGGAAACCACATAGATTTTATGAGCTTTGTAAGGGTGAAAATAAATATATTCCAGACTTGAGACAAGTTCTAAGTTCAATGAAAATGAGGGATACCTCTGTTATGATGCCCTGACATTCCGGAGACACTTGACCTAATAGTCGTGATAGTAGTTCCTGCTGTCTCCATCCTGTAAACATCTTGGACCCGCTAACGTGACGTCTGCTTCTAAGCTTCCGACAATCCGCCCATCTTCGATATCTTTTAGACCTATAAAATTGTCCATAGTAGAAGGAAAGAATATCTTGCATCTCTTTGCTTCCGACAAATGTTTTTACAACAGCAAGGTTCTTGCCAAAAACGTAAAGAGCAAGAAGAAAACTATCACATTCAGCATCTTCCCAAGACGCGCTCAAAGAGTCCGGTAGAGGACATAATACTCCCTTCGCCTGAACAGAACTGATCGAGGTACATTTCAATCCACATACCAATTGGTAGTCACAAGGCACTTCTTCACGGAGCCTGGGAATTGATAGAGATTCTGCAGTTTGAACTCTCTCCCCTGTGTGCTTCTTATTAGATGTGATTTGGCTTACTTTACTATTTTCAAACTCTACAATCCCATTGATGTTTTGAACTTCGACCCTGGACCACGTAAGCGGGATGGGCAGTCCCAGAAGAGAACTTCCAATATTTTCAGTGACTTTCAAACCTCCAGGTACAAGTTGCACACGGCAACACTCTTCGACTAATGGAGGAATTTCCGCTTGATACTCTGGTCCAACTCGAGGAACCACCTGGCTATCTCCAAAAACACCAATCACGTCTGAATGACATGAAGAGAGTAGCTTCTCGGCACGCTCATCTTTGATGCCTTCCAAGTTTCGATCACCATGAATCTATTAATGGCACAATTGAACAGAACAGATTACAAAGAGAGAACAATTCAGGAAAATTATTCATGTGCACTCCATAAAATTTAAGAAAAGTTGTGCTGCAGATGAAAGAGTAGTATTGAATCGAAGTTTCTTATCGATGTAGAAGCTGATGAGTTTTCTATCCAGTAAGAAAGACTACAATGAGGGAGTGATTTCAGTTGAGCTTGCAAGTATATATTAAATACCAACTACAACATTTATGCATCTACAAGGTAATGTTGAACTTGAGAGAATTATAAACAATTCCGTACAAAATATTAGGACATCAGCTAACACAAGGAGTTGGGAAAATGACAACCAACTGGTTTTTAATTTTTCCAGAACAAACTATTAGTTTGCGCAAGCTACTGATTCATAAGCAACTAGCAAGACTCTTCATTTACCAGGTCCACTGGTTCGTGCTAACCAATACAATGGCATAGCTTTCTATCACAAATGGGCATAGCTTCGAGTGATTCGAGAAGTCAAACAACCAAAGCTATAGCGCAATGTAAACACATAAAATCTCACAAATACCACCCAGAAAGAACCAAAACCATTTTCAGCAGTGGGAACAACAGATCACATACAATGCAAGAGATTAACTACATTGAATCAGAAAAACAACAGCCTTCCTCAATACAATTACTAAGTATTCAATATGGCCTCCGTAAACCGGCTGATACGAACACCCGACAGGGTTTTATACAACTTCGCTACTAGGAATACTACAGGAAACCGAATTCAAGAACTCGCCCATTGAGCCACAACCCTGTAACGCACTATGATCTAACCGACTGTCTCCACATACCAACACGAGAATACACAGTCTCTTAACATATTCAAAACGGGGTATCACAAAAACAAACCCAGAACCCAAAACAACACAAAAACTAGCTCTCAACTTGAACTACCAATTCTCCTTTGCGCATTCGAACGGAACCAAAACGAACATAACGACACAAGATCAGCAACCCAAAAACGCAACCAGCTCTGCAAACCCGAACGATTGGCTTGGAACAAACAAAACAAACAACGACACAAAGGGTCTACGAGACTCTAACCTCCATAGAAGAACGTCGAAGCCCACGAACACCTCGAACAAAAAGGGAGGACAACCCAAGACACGAGCTGCCTCAAATTGTCAACTTGAACCAGCGAGGGACCTGCTTCGCCACTACCGCTCGGGACGAGGACGACTTCTTCTGGTTCAAGCACAGAGACAAGACAACAAACACCAAAGAGTTAGGACAACACAACGAAACTTGTTCTCGCCTCTAAGACTAAAGTAGATTATTAACGCTTGCTTCTCTTCTTTTTTTTTTATTATTTTCTCTTCTCTTCTCTTTTCTCTTTTTTGTTTGCCTTTTTTATTTATTTCGTTTTGGTTTCGTTTTTGAGAGAGACCACGCCTACCGGTTTTGGAATAGAAACACAGATCCGTAAATAACAATTTGGTCACAATCTTGGGGGATGGCTAAAACGGGGTTCAATTAACTACTGAAAAATTTAAGATACATATTTTTTTAAAATAATAAAAATGCACAAACTAATATCATTAGAAAAAAATGTTAGTATCGCATAGCGACAATATCAAAATAATAACTCTCCAGAATAAACATGGTATGATAGTTATCACATAAGAAACATATTTGTGTCGTAAATCAGTTTGATCTTCGTTCATCCCAAATCCTTTGGAATAATTTGCTGCACTCCATAACAAATCCAAATTTATCAAAAACGATACCAATCTATTTTTTAATAAAAATCTTACGGATTTAAGATCATTGGATCTTTCCTGTATCTTGAGATTCTAGGGTTTAAGTTAATGTAAGCCTTTGATTCAACTTCTAAATTAGAATCTTGATTTAGATAATAATTACATAGATTCAGACCCAAAATTTGCATATGGATACATAAAATGAGATGAGATTTTAACATTTTCTCCAAAAATTACATATAAATATTATTTTTTCATGGGACGATAATTTTCAAAGGACACATAGATAAGAATATTTATTTTTCAACTTAATTTTCTTTTTGAGAATATTTCTCAACTTAAAATTAACATTAGTACTTTATACTATTGAGTGTTGCAGGTAAGTGTAATGTAATTTTAATAATTACGTGAAATGTTAAAATGATTTTCTAAACCAACTAGTAATTTTCAAATTATTGGACCGCCTGTGAAACTAAGCTAGGTCTTAGACTAGATCCAATCTAAGTGATTGTTCGAAGGGCCTAAATTAAATTGGTGAAATCTTAACCCTACTTCTCTAGCCTAAAGAGCAGGGGATTTGATGACGAGGATGATGGACGGATCATTTAATTTTATGTGAGCTTCTAAGTGTGACAACTGATAGATGAGTTTCAAGTTCAACTCCTATCACAAAATAAAATTTTACCAAGGTTCTCTACTCGCAATCTGTATTATCGTATCGAAGATTTTATACTTATAAAGTATAATTTTACTATTAATTCATAAATTTTATCGAGTTGTCGAACGAGAAGCGAGAAGACCAAATTTATATTTCATAATTAATTACTCATATTCGCTTCTACGAAAAAGATCAGTTGGTTTTGAAATCAAAGAAATCAAAAAATGATGCTAGCTTAGTACTTTAGGTCCTTCGCACGTGATATTTGTAATTTACCAGTTAGGAATCAAAGTAATAAGAAGAACAAAATTGATATATAAGCAAAGGGAAAAAAAGGCTTTGAATCAAAGATATAAAAAATGTTGGAAAGCGTAATTTAAATTTGAAAATTTATTTTAAAATGTTACTAATGTTATTTCACACACTAAGCATCTTATTAGCTAAAGTTCCTGAATTAATCGACGTCTGTAAATCGAATATCATTTATATATAAAAAAAGCAAAAAACTTATTAAAAAATAGAAAAATGTTGCATCGAGGAAAGAGACTTTTCATCGGTTGAGGTGTTAACAGCCAAGAGACCTCACCTTTAGAAAAAGAACAGCCCATATTAGCCCAAGTACTCATCGGGCCCGTTCGAATTATGGGCTGGAAAAGCCCAACTTGAAATTCCAAACTCGACTTTTGAAAGTAATATATATAATCTCACAAAAAAGAGAAATGGAGAATAATACAGTGCACTAACCTACAAATAAATTTGTTGTTACATTAAAATCGTAAGAGCACCAACCTCAACTACTAGTCCAACCTACAAATAAATTTGGTTGGCACGTCCGGGTTGTCATCCAATTACCTTAAAAAAGATTATCGTTGGAATCACTCTACAGTTTGCTAGTTTGAGTTAATCTAATTAGGGAGTGAAGTCTAAAGTCAGTGACAAAATTATTTTTATTTAATAATGTGCTTTAAATTTTAATTATTAAAAATACAGTAGTATTAACAAAAATTGAAAACTTCTATCATTTATCAAAATTCTAACCTAATTTGAATTAAGTTAATGAGCGTGATAGAAAGTCTCATACTAAATTTTATTAGAACACTCTTTTTTTTTCTTACCACACATTTTATCTCACAAATTTTAGTCCGGTAATTTTTTTTGATAAGGCCGATAATCATAGCATAATAGAAAAAAATACTATACTAAGTAAGATGCACATACTATAGCGTAATTATTATATTTACCTTCATAAAGAAATAAAATAAATTACCACTTCATTAGTTCTTTAAGGGTGCGTTTGGTACGATTTCTGGACAATACTAAAACTATAGGACATGAAATTATTAGATAGAACGAGTTGTTAATAGGATTGGACAAGTAATTCAATTATCTATTTGATAAATAGGAAAATACAGTTTATAATTTTGTTAAAGACAAAATTACTCTTCATTACAAAAAATACTATCCATTAATTCATGTTAAATTAATCATCACGTGTACAATAAAACCTCTCGTAACTCCAAAACTTTTTTATTGGTGTACAATTAAATTCTTGTACATCGAATATTAATATCCAAATTAGATTCGTAAAAAAGAATCCTTACAAAATGTGATTAGAAATCCTCCAAAATAAAATTATTAAAACAAAATCTCCTGAACATAAGTCATCAACTTATTTTCTAGCAAATCAATGCAACAATCTCTTGATAAAATTTAGCCGCATTTCTTTATCGAATCCTCGAAAAAAACTAACATAACTAGGATTTGCATTATCCATATTCCAGCTTCTATTATTCTAGCTCTAGTTAATTCCAACTTCTTAAGCTCTTGAGATAAACTTCTTCATTCATGAAAATTGTGTCATTACCTATTTTCTCTACAATCAACTTAAAGTCTTGTCTCGTTTTTTTAATACCTCTCTTAAAAGAGTGAATGAATTCATTTCCATGCGATATTTTTTTCTAAGCCATTAGTAAGGAGCGTAATATTAATTTAAATAGTTTGAATTTTTGAAACTGTAAACCAAAAAGATTTGCACATGAACATGGCTATCAAACATGGACGAATCATACAAAATCGTAATAATATTTTACATGAACATGGAGAAAATATTAGTGATGATTAATCTATCTTATTATCAAGAGTAATTAGCTAAAAAAATTATAAACTAACCTATGTGATTGAAGTAGTAAACCCTAGCACCTACCACAGAAAAAAAGAAAACGTGGACGGAGATGATAGAATAAAAAAGAAATAACAAGGGTAATATGATAATAGGAAAAAAGAAATTCTGTCACTATTATTTTTGGCCATGTATTTAGATGAGACAAAAAATAAAAGTAAGGCTTGGACAATTTTTTCATTTGTGCCAGTCTATCTTTATGTCAAACATAGGCTTGAGACAAAAATTAATGTCCAAGCCTCTGTGTACTACTTCCAAACAAACATCATCTCAATTACGTGGACCATATAGCAAGAGTAGTTCTTCAGGGCACGCAACTCGTACTCGTAATGGTTGGATTCTGAAATTATTTCCCAATTAAAATGGGAGTTCCTTTAGGCATGCGATTAATCGTACTCGTAATAGTTGCACTTAGAGGCGGATGCTAAGATATTGCTTATGTGCCACATTGAAAATGAAGTTATTATATTAATACAAATATACAAAAGCGGAGGAAAATCAATGTGATTCGACTTTTTTATATTTACTTTGAAAATTCAAACAACTTCATGTAGGACGTTACCTTAGTTGACGGATATATGGATTGATTTCGTCCACGTTAGACCATCACTAGAAAGTCATTTACAAAATTATGGATTAATAAATGCTAAAGGTCACTCAACATCAAGTTTAGGTAACTTATCCAAAATGACGAACCCAAACAACATGCACCGAACGTTTCCCTCAAGAAAAGGAATCGGAGAAATCAGTAGACCTATTTTTTAAGGTAATTAGTGTAAAGTTTACTATTGTTAATATTACCGGTAGCATAACTTATTTATATTGAGTCACTCAAATATTTCTAAAGGTAGTAAAATTTTCTAACAAGTATTTAATATTATGAATTTTAAAATTTGAAATTGAAAAATTGTTCATTAAACTAAAATAACCATCTCAAGAAATTATATTTAACATATTAACACAATGCGGTTTGATAAATGTTAATATACGTAAGTTTTTATGTAAAAAATACTATAAAATGAATATCTCACCTCTTCATCTAATATCTGGACCAAATAACATATAGCTTAACTATAAAATGTGTTGTAATATTCAGGTAGGTCTATAGTTCAAGCCTATACATAAGTATATAAATGTACTTTTCTAAAAAAAAATTCATATAGTATACGAATCCTCATTACCTTAAAAAATCAAACCTGAAAACTAATAATTAAACTAGAGTAAATCACTCGTCACACTAACTATGACATGACGTTGTATTCAAGCAATCCATCTCCGGTTCCTCTCTCTATATAAACAAGTTATAACTTGGAGAACGAAACCAAACCATTTGACCTGTCGAATCACACTTATTACACAATCTCCAAGTAGCAACTCTCTCTCTAAAAACATGGCATCCTTCAATTTGCTGGTCTTCATTCCCTTGGCCATTCTGGTAATGACCACCAACTTGGCTCCTTCCACCTACGCCTTGGGAACTTACGAGAAGTGCCAGCCCTTGAACGCCACAGACGAGGACAAAATCCAATTCGCCATGAACCTGGAATTCACAGAAGCTGAGTTCTTCTTGAATGGTGCACTTGGTAAAGGTCTGGATCAACTTGCTCCCGAACTCACTTACGGTGGACCTCCTCCTTATGGTGCACACCAGGCCAATCTTGATCCTGTTACTCGTCACATCATCGAAGAGTTCGCGTACCAGGAAATTGGCCACCTCAGGTATTCCTGTATTCATTTTTATCGTAAGATTTTTTTTATATGTAAAATGTTAACTATTAATTGTGCACGAGTGGACTACAGTGCATCAGTACATCAATTTGCTCGTTAGGTAACAAAATATTCGAATTCAATCTAGAATAACAATAAAATCAGGTATTCATGTATCGATTCATATCCTTTTCTTTTTTTTTATTTGTGAGTTATCAACTAATTTTTTTCCGATACAAATTTTTGTTCCATTAGATTTTCTATGAGATCAGCAACTAAATGATTGCGAGTTAATTTTTAACATAATATCCATAAAAAAAAAAAGTTGCTTCTTAGGAACAAAATTTGGATCATTTTTATCGTGACATTGTAATCAGGTGTAATTGAATGTTCGTAGTAATAATAAAAAATAACTCGAGTATATTCTATTCAGTAATAAGATTCACTTTCTGTATCTACAATTTTATTGGAAACTGAAGCAATCAAGAATTCCTGATTTTTTTTTAAAATTGAATTATTTTTTCAGGGCGATAAGTCAGACAGTAGGCGGAATTCCGAGGCCACTTCTCAACCTCAGCAAGGAATTATTCGCTGAAGCGTTTGATAAAGCAGCCGGTCGTCCGTTGATCCCTCCGTTTGATGCTTACGCCAATTCAATAAACTATCTCTTGGCTTCCTACTTCATCCCTTATGTTGGTTTGGTGGGATACGTCGGTACCATCCCCAGCTTGGTCTGTTACCAAAACAAAAGAGTAAGATTTATACTGAATCATATATGGTCTATTAGTTTAGTTGGTTTATTGATTAATACAAATCGAGAGTTTTCTTATTCTTATCATTTTTTGGTATCTTGCTAAATTAACGTATCGAGATTTTATCGTATTTTTCGAACATTTTTATAATGAAAAGATTGACGAAGTTCCACCTCATCATATACACAATTGTGAATCAGTTATTGCACTGGAATGCAACGTGCAATAAAGATAACGAGACCTTGTATAAACATTCTTTTGAAAGTATCTTACTTTAAGTACGAGAATTTTAACTTACACATACATATAATTTGTTCTGATTAACCTATGTGTCTTTCAAATTAAGCTTGTAGCGGGACTACTGGGTGTGGAGGCAGGACAAGACGCGGTAATAAGATCACTTCTGTACGAGAGAGCCTACGAGAAGGTGCACCCTTATGACATAACTGTGGCGGAGTTCACGGAATCCATTTCGTGCCTAAGGAACGAGCTTGCCATGTGCGGGATCAAGGACGAAGGCATCTTTGTCCCTCATTACCTCGGGGCGGAGAATCGCACCAACAGCAACGTGTTATCGGCGGATCCCAACTCGCTTTCCTACGCAAGAACCCCGCAGGAGATCCTCAGGATTGTCTACAACACTGGCGACGAGCACCGGCCTGGTGGGTTCCTCCCTGAGGGTGGCAATGGTCACATTGCCAAGAGCCTTCTCTACAAGGATTAAGGAGCCACTTTACATGGTGGATCTTTCTTTAATCACTACTACGTTTTCAGCTGAATGAGCTGGTGTGTGGTATAAGATATTGTTGTGGGGAAATTTCGTTGAAAACGAGACAGATTTAAGAGTGGTTGTCTTATTAAAAATTATGAACAATGTAAATGGATAATAAATTTGGAGGATGACTCTTGGTATTGCAATAGATATGTAAGTTTGAGGGGTGTTGCTGAATACTCGTCTGTCTCCTATTTTGAAGTTCACAAAATGCCTCATTGCCTTTTCTGAGAATGTTTTGGTGTTTTAACCATATGGAAAAGTAAAAAAATGTTCGTTAAGGATCGGATATGAGAATTCCCATACAAAACCTGGTCCATAGATCAGGACATTGATGATCTTAAGCAGCCAAACAATCCATTACATGTAAAGCGCAAATAAATATCATACATCAGGACATACATACCGTCAGTGGTGCACGGTGCCGAAGTAACAGGCAGGCTTCCTGTTGGACTTTTACCAACTGCCCTCATCTTCAATGCAAAATATGCTGCAAAAGCTGCACGAACTGTAATGTTTCAACATTTTAAGTAGACCGAGTACGTCCTTGTATGGCACGGCTGCCGGAAGTTGCAGCTGCGTTTTGTTTCCGCCCACCTCTTCGAGTTACCTATCCCTTCTTAGTAGATCATCTTTTCCCTTTCAGCTTATTAAATATTGGATATTGTAACAATTCTTTTGCAGATGGCCGATGAACTGGATCTGGATCTAACATGGCCTGATAGAATCACCAAATCACTTGTTAGAACAATTTTCTCAATACTGCTCTAGAATGAACATAGATACAGTATTTAACATCTCGGGAATTTCTTCAGCGAGGTTACACAATATATCTCAGATTTGATTGAACTATATTCGGCAACCAACTAGCTAACTTGCTGCCACTTCCAGATATTTAATGATGCAAGAAGCAACATAGAGTTACCTTCAGTAAGTTTTGAAATTGCATTGAGTAGCCAGGAAGGAGAGGCAGTTTCCCCACCCGGAGACTGAAGGATTTAGATCCTGGTTCTGGCAAAGGTGACCCCCTAACAAGTTCATAAATAGAAGCTCCCAAAGAAAAAATATCCACTTTATCTAAATGATCATAATCCTCGTTCAAGATCTCTTGAGGCATATAACGAGCATCACCCTCTTCAATTGGTAGGCTCTGATCAAGGAGAGTTGCACATCCAAAATCTCCAAGCTTATAAACTCCATTCTTGACATAAATATTATCAGGTTTAACATCTAGGTGAGATATTCCCCTTTCATGGATAAACTGCAGTGAGTTTGCAATCTGTACAAGTAAACAACATTACAAAAAAAAAAAAACTTGAGAACAGTGGTAATGTAGAATTGATAACAGATATTGTGATAGTTTGAAGTAGAAATGTGTTTTACCTGGTACAACACTTCGAGAACTTTTCCTTCTGTGAATTTAATGGACGAATTATTTATGGATAAGCTGCAATCACAGAGTTCCATCTGAATGTAGAGTTGCTCGTTCTCAAACCAAGAAGAGTAATAGCTAACTATGTTCTCATGACGACCTGTAGAGATATACAATGAGCAAAAGCAAGGGTGGGTATTTTCTTAGAACCAATTCGTTAGACACAAATTAGTAAAGAAGTTCGGTGCTCAACGAACCCAAAGCTGCCAAGACTTGAACCTCCATTAATGCCTTCCTCCTGACAAAGAAGAACAGAGTTAGCTTAGAAAGCAACTCAAAAAAGGATTGAAGGGATTAAAAAATGAAACACAAAGCACCTCTCGGCATCTTGATGTAACATCCGAGTGCTGTGTTTAATAGCATACAAGCAACCCTCAATTCTCTTCAAGACCTTGAATACTCGACTGAAGTTACCCGCACCAATTTGCTAATCAAGTGAAGCCACAACAAAGTTATACTTGTATGAACACACAAAATTAGGAATTGTAAAGATTTCTTGTAGCCCGAGTGAACACCTGGATTTCATGAAAATCAGCGTGATAACGCGAAAGGCCATCTCCTCCGCCAATTGCTGGAAAAAGACCTGAAGATCAAGAGAAGATAAGACATCAAACACTGCAGTTACTTTCATGACTGCTGCTTAACAGGAGATATACCTGCACATTTGGATCTCTGATTGCCAAATGGATCAAAACCCACTTCCGATGAATTGCTGAGGTAAGGGTTCTTCATACATGGGGGTGGCATCACACGGCACCTCAAAGCTACAGCGGATTGTGATACGTAACCTGGAGTCCTCCGCGAACCGTCAACCACAACCGTGTTCTCAACATCTTCCCTACTAGCATACGAGTCTTCTTGGTCTTGAGAAAGCTCAAGAACAGGTGTATCGGATAATGTAGGACTAAGCGGGTTATTAGCCAATGCATCCCCTAACCAAAACACAAAACATAAAAAAAAATCAAATCTTTAAACTTCAAATAGGGGGCATTGCAAAAAAATCCCGAAGATAAAATGAGAGAATCATCACAGTGTCTCCGCTTCTTGACTTTGTCCGTATTCGACTTCTCCGGGGACTTGGGGCAATGAATATTATCCTTGTTGCAATCAAATCCGTACAACAAATTCTGATTGTCCGGCGTGATGTAATCCGGTGTACTGCATCGCATCCAACCAAATCCCACACTCAAAATTAGGGTTCGTTCGTTCGAGACCATAACATTAAAACAGACCGACAAAGAGACAGCGAAAGCTACATGCGAGTAACTAACCAGAAGAAGTCCTGGCTGAGGATCTGGTCAACGCTCTCGACGTGGTCAGGCAGTTGAGCACGAGCGTCGTCCCGATCACCGTCCTCGAATTCCAGAAGCTTCTGGAAGCGAGACGAACTCGTTACAGCGGAATCGAAAGGCGGCTGCTGCTGCTGCTGTTGGTGGTGGTGGTACTGTATCCCTAGCTGGATTTGGAAGGGACCGGTCGTCAGGCTCCCTTTCATCTTATTTACCCCTCTGCCACTCTTCCTCCCCCTAACACTTGCTCCTCCTCCCCTTAAACTCTTCCCTCTCACCGATTTCATAATTTTTCGACCAATACGACGCCGCACGCGCTCACTCGCCTGACCACTGCCTCGGAATGTGAAATGTTTTGTTTCCCACTCACACACTCACTTTCTCCCGCTCAGGTCTGCAGGGGTTTTTGAAAATAGCGCGGGGTTGGGTGGGGATCCGCTGGAGAAAGGTATATTTAAGTTTGAATCGTGGCCGTTGAGAGGGACGACTGCAGCCGTTGATTTTATCCTTTTAGTTTGGTGGCTGGGGTCTATGGGCTAACACTAGGTGTCGTATCACGGAAGCTATTCCCTGCAATTTGACCCGAGGGATGGTCTACGATTTCATTTGGTTTAAAAATATTTGATATATAAATCGGATTAATTTAAATTTAATTTAGATAAAAAATTTAAAAATGACAAAAAAAAATTAAGAAGTATTTAGTAACTATTCATGATATCGACTTGGTCTACATTTGATCTACACCTCACGGGTTCAACATTCAGTTTAACGAAATTCTAAAAAGAATTTTGAAAGAATTTCTAAAAGAATTAGTACCTCTTAGTTTCTCAAATTTTGTTTTTAGAGTATGTGGTTTAGTCTAACCATTCAATATAAGTAATTTGATTGATATTTTTTGGTTAATATTCTACTATTATAACAAAACAATTACAAAATATATAAATTATCATTAAATCCAATAATTTAAACAAATCATGAAATAGGTATATATGAAAAATATTGCTCACTAAATTTTTGGACTTAGTCTTTGAAACACTTACTTTTTTGGTCTAAATTATCCTTCTAAAAATATTGCTTACAATTATATTTGTCCAAAAATTTTACTAATTAAAAAAAACTCTCCTGATCAAATATTTTGGATTAAAATTTAAAAGTCAGAACTCAGAAGAATGAAGTACACTTGAATAAATTAGCAGTAAGTGGATTTTTACCGACATGAAAATGAGGTACGGGAAGTGAAACGGCGGACGCGCGGGGATTGCCCAAAGAGATGTGGCGGCAAAGAACGGCGCCGGTGAGATCGCCGTCTCCAATAACCATTCCTTTATTTTCTTCTGTTCTTTCGCTCTTCCATCAGTGCTCTAACTTACGCAACATGTTTGTTCAGGGGAACTCCGACTCTGATCGGAGCATTTCCGGTAAAGTCAGCTCCTTCTACTTCTCTTTTAAATTTTTTTAATGCTAATCTTTTCGCGTGTTCTTTTTATTTCCGCTACGTTACAGATGCGGAAGATTTCGAAGCAAGTAATTGCGCTTCTTCCATCGCAAAGCCGGAGAAGGAGGTGATATTTCACTTTCTCGTGTTTTCTAGGGTTTTGTTTGGAGTTTAGGCAATTGGTTTAACGATACATTGCATTGGCATTGCAAATTGCTCTGTTCCTAGTTAGATTGTGAGTGTCTTGTGGTGGAAAAGCCAGACTCCCGAATTCCCTGTTCGACACCTTCTCGATGATTGAGTTGGATCGTGTATTCTACCTTCTCGGTAGCACTCGACTAGAAATAGATGAGAGGGACTGTTGTGCTTTGTCAAACCACGAAGTTGAAAATGGTGATATCCTCTGAGCATCATTTACTTTTTTGCCTTTTCCCCACTTCTATAGGGAGGAGGATTGCAGCTACAATCACGGCTGGAGGTGCTTATAGGTAGCTCGTCAAATTTCTTTTTTATTGTATCTCGTTTGGCTTCAAATGTAAGTCGGAGGAGATAAAGTAGTGACATTATTGCTTCAAGTAATTAACTGTAAAATGTGTCCTCTCGTGGTTATTCTGATTCTGTAGGTGCAAGAGAACTTGATAGTGATGGAAACCTAGTCAATGACTCAATAAATGAGGTATATCGGGATTGATTCAGTTGACGAAGTTTGAAATCATCTGAAAATTTTCATTGTATTCGAAGTTTTTGAGTATCAATTCCATTGCAATCAGAATTCTATCAGTTTGCCCGTGAATGATGAGGTCGAGATGCCTGATTTTTGCGATGAAGGCGTCATCCTTTTCTCCAACATGGGAGAAGCTGTATGTGCCCTGGATAATGATCTCATATCTGATGACGAGGTACACAGGATGTAGACTCATTACTTGGAGCGTGTGTCCCTTTCTCTATTGCTAGAGCATTCCCCTGTGTAGCACAACTACATTCTGATTTTGCTAAATTTGATTGAATAGGACAGTTGTGAGATGACAGTGGGATCTATTGCATGCCATGGTAAGAAACTCCCGGATGAAATCAACCTCCCCGATTTTGCAACAAAAACACACAATTTGGCTCGTACACCTCCCATGATGAGTAAGTCTCTTGAGGCACTATTACATGAGAATACCGATGATCTACCGTCTCGTTCTGCTCAACCAAAAGCAAAGAAAGCTACTAAAGGTACTTGAAAGAACTACCTAAACCAGTTTTATGCTCTTTTCATGCTCGTAGTTCATAATGAAATAAAATCTCGTTTGCCTTTCATATGTTCATAGTCTCTAGTAATGTGAAGTTTGGTGATGAGCAGAGAATTACTAAAGTCTGTTACTAAAGTTTGGTGTTTTTTCAATTGAAGATTCAGATTTGTGTTTGTCTGTTGAGGCTCATGAAATTAAAATTTTTGTGAGGTTGTTTAGAATTTGAAATTCTATTTAACCATCAAGTGCTACACGTCATTAAACTTTTTTTTTTCAACAAACCCTATGCTGGGTTCAAGCTGTATCTGTTCTCCTCATTGGCTTATCTCATGCTACAGAAACTTATTTTATAGTCAGATCAACTTTAGCTCCCTTCTGTTTCATTTCTACCTATCCATTGCCTGAGTCACTTAATATCCTGTAGGTTCAAAATTCAAAACCAAGCCAAGGTTTCCTTTGCATCTTCAATGCATAGGGCTTGGAATGTCTAGACCATTTATTTCCAAGGAAGAAGCTGCTTTGTCATCCAAGGATCAAGATGTCAACAAGATTTCAGAAACCTCTGCTCTTGGATATATGCAAATTTCCAATTCCGATCTTGGAAAGACTTGTGGAGAGGCTGAGGATCAAGGTCTTATTGCACCTGATGCAATTGAATCTCCGGGAAACATGGTTGTTGAACATTCAATGACTGAGCTGTTGCGTGGTCTGCAGGATAAGATTTTGCAACTGAGTGAGAAGTACAAAATGGTTCGCCTTTTTCTGTAGTTGTTGATCCTCTTGATTTTATGATTTCTGTTCCTGATTTGGTCAGTTGGTTACAGCATCATGCCAGATCAGCAGGAAAAGGGAAGCAGCTTCTCGTGAAGAGAAATAAATCTGTACTTGGAGAGAGCAACTCTGAAGACCAACTTGAACCAGTGACCAGCGGATCAAGTGATGATGAGGTCTTACCTTAGTGTGAATGCTTAGCTTGTCTCCTCTTTTGTTTATATGGAATTGACTTGAGACAGCCTTTTAACGTTCAGTCTAGGTACCAGAGGATGAAGCATGATAGTACCGAGAAGAAGGGCCAAAACATAGCTAATCGATTTGACGAAGCTTTAGCTAATTCCACGTTCAGAATGGAAGGAACCTTATTTGCAGCTCTAAATCCGTCAGGGTAGCCAATACAGTTTTATTTTACTCTGTGAAACAAGTATTACAGTTAGTTTCTCATTCAACAGATTACACATAGAATATAACTGATTTCTCTTTTTCTTCGAAGTGTTAAGTTACATGGGAAACTGCAGCAGGTCATACAGAGTGAAAAGGAAAAAGATACTGATTTTATTCAAAAACTACAAGTTGGGTTCAGCCCACTTGGTAAACTATTTTCCCTGTCATTTCTTTGTATTTTTATTCTCTCCTCGAATCGAACCTTTTGGTGCTTTATTCGAAAACATGGCAACATTAACCCAAGAGTGCTGTCTGGCTCTTGGTTGATGTAGATGAACAGCATTCCTTCGTTGTTGAGATCCGGACAAGATTCTTGGAAGCTAAGATGACAGTTTGTCGTTGTTCTTTTGTCAAGAATATGAAGGTATTGCTCTTTCAGTAGGAGATTGTGTATAACCTATAGCTCGGCAATTGCTATTGGAATTTGTATCACGTGTGTGACAATATCCTCCAGTGAAACTCACTGTCTCCATATTACAGGCTTCCAAGCAATCGCAGAGCTCGCAAACGTTGGCCGATGAAGAAAGGGAAAGTATGATTATCTTCAGCCCAAGAGTTTGCAGTCATGTTGACCTTGATGCCGGGAAACTGATTCGCATTCACTTTCCATGGTATGTGCTTGTTCTTACTCTTGTGAATTTGTTCCGAGTCAAACTTCCAACACAGCGTCTTCGCCTTGGATGTGCAGGAAAGAGGTTAACGTTCTAGGTGATGTTCGCAGCATAATTATGGCAACATATTTCTCTGGCTGTTCATGACAAAATGCTCGACGAAACCCGATTACGAAGGATTTTAGATAGTTTAAAGTTTGTAGTTTATTTTTGTCCAAATATAAACTAACTCGCCGTGTTAAAGAAAAATCCACATATATGGACCGAGGGATTGTCAACAAAATTCTTTTCTGTATCCTGTTCTTGACAAAATCCACTCGATTCTATATAAGGTTTGGTCAAAACCGATGACTGCTTGTAGCAATCAAGATGTTTTGTTAATATTGGAGGCAGGAGACCCAGGTTGATTTCTTTCTTGATTGGTTCGGGATGCTGGTTTATGTTGGTTTTGGCTGCTGGTTTATGTCGAGTTCCTACTATTACTACATTATTACCAACCAAAAAAAGCACCAAGTCCAGAGCACATTTTATTTTTGCATCTTGTGGATCAAGCAATTAAAAAGATTGTCAATTGGTAAAAGAGTTGCCAAATTTTTTAAAACGGGTAACAAACTAATCTATGAAGTAGGTAACTTTTAAAATAAAAATAGGATGCCACCTGTCGGCTCACTACGTAAAGGTTGAGTTATTAATTATGTGAAAAAGTTTGTCAACCAGATATTCAAACACTAACTGATCATCCTTAAATTTTTTGACAAATTGTAAAATAATAGTCATTTGCCAGCTGATCATAAACAAACAATTATTTTTTAATAGAGCTAGGGGTCGACCAATTTGGCAATCATATTGAAACGCGGCGACATGTATAAAAATTCCACAAGATTATTTAATGAAACGAGGTTGTTAAGCGGTCCTGATCTTTATTCATTAACAAGTAAGTAATATAGAGCGGTATAACACGTAGACTTATTTTTTTTAAATTATCCAAATACACATTATATTTACGGGCACTACATAGTCAAAAGAGATTAGTTTTCTTTGTTTCTGAGAGGCCCAACCCCTTCCCGGACGATGAACTAAAATGCGAAATACCAGAGACCCAACCAACTTGTGTTTTTAAGTGGGTATCAACAATTTTTTTTTTTTTGCGTAGGCAAGAAGCAAAACTTAGTCCACACGCGTCCATGCACGAAACTTGACGGTAAATAAACGAACCTGAAACCATATTATTATAATTTAATAAAAATCATAAATGAATTAAAAGTTTAAAATAATCACCCCTAAAATTCAATAAATCTGTATTAATTGATATATAAAATTTCGCCATACCGGGTATTTTTTAGAGAATGAATAAAGAATCACGCTTCAAAACTCTTTATTTAACCGTTTTTAATATATATCTTGATATCTATTTTTTTTATAAAGGGGTCTAATCTAACACAAACATAATCCGTCTCCATTCCGGATAATAATAACATGGTAATCTCTCTAACCAGCCAGGGTTAATACAGCCTTTTCCTCTTAAAAAAAGAATTAATAAAACCTCTTCCTCTCTCTCTCTCTCTCTCTCTCTCTCTCTTCGTGATTGTTTCCCAATCCAATGGCTACCTTATCGGCCGCCTACTCCTCCCCGCCCTGGCCCACCAGCCTCGACGACCCCGAACATGACTCCGGTCCGACCGATCCCAACCCCAACCCAAACCCAAACCCTAACCCTAGTCTCAACAACCTGAACCAGAACTACCAACCCTCGGCCTCTCCGTCCTCTCCCACCGCCACCCCTATCACCCTCCTCCACCTTTCCTTCAACCAGGACTCCGGATGCTTCGCCGCCGGCACCGACAACGGCTTCCGCATCTACAACTGCGACCCCTTCCGCGAGATCTTCCGCCGCGACTTCGACCGCGTTGCCGGCGGCGGCATCGGCGCCGTCGAGATGCTCTTCCGGTGTAATATTCTCGCCGTCGTAGGCGGCGGCCAGGACCCCCAGTACCCTCCCAACAAGGTCATGATATGGGATGACCACCAGGGCCGTTGCATCGGGGAGCTCTCGTTCCGGTCGGAGGTTCGCTCCGTCAAGCTCCGGCGCGACCGGATTGTTGTCGTCCTCGAGCAGAAGATCTTTGTGTACAACTTCGCGGACCTCAAGCTCCTCCACCAGATTGAGACGATCGCCAACCCCAAGGGCTTATGCTCGGTCTCCCAGGGCGCAGGGTCGCTGGTGCTGGTCTGTCCAGGGTTGCAGAAGGGGCAGGTCCGGGTGGAGCACTATGCGTCCAAGCGGACCAAGTTTATAATGGCTCATGATTCTAGGATTGCCTGCTTTGCTCTCTCGCAGGACGGGCAGCTTATTGCTACTGCCAGCACCAAGGGGACCTTGCTTCGGGTTTTTAATACCGCTGATGGCACCCTTGTACAAGAGGTAAGCTGGGAACTCGAGTGCTAAGTCTTTGTATGTTTTGGAGCTCGGTTTATGATTCCGGACTAGGAATGGCTATCTAAGTCTTTTAGTTCCACCTGTTTGATTGGAATAGGAGGGCAAGAAAATGTGCAACACGGAATACAACTATCAATGTGAAACGATTTGCTTTGTCTTACTGGTAGTGGAATGCTTATTGCGATACTTTGAATGAATCTTCTTGTCGGGGACTGTGTGTTAGTGACAGAAGTTCTTTGTTCCATTGCTCCAGTGATACCTGAAGTTCTTAAAAAAGTAGTACACTGTTGGAAGTTCTTTGTTGAATGAATCTTCTTATCAGTCTCTTCCCATTGTGAAGTTGTTACAATTTATTTGCCCTAGTGTTCAGTAACCTTGTGGTTGGGTTCTGTAATGACTTCCCTAATAATGCCGGCAGTAGCAAGCCAATTGTGTAGGAGGCATGTTGGTTGATTTCCATCCTACGTATGTGAATCAGTAGCGTGTTGGAAGAGCTTCTATACTTGTTATCTTCTTATGTGCTCCAAACTTTTGTGATAATAAGGATGTGCTCTTCCTTTGTATTTCATTTGATTTTTACTCTTATTATGGTGGTGCAATGTAGGTGAGGAGGGGTGCTGATAGAGCAGAAGTTTATAGTCTGGCATTTTCCTCATCTTCCCAGTGGCTGGCTGTTTCAAGTGATAAAGGAACTGTACATGTGTTCAGCCTTAAGACTAGCCCAGGAGCCGAAAGGCCACGGACTGTAACTGATCCTAATCCTGCTACTGGCTCACCTGCATCATCTTTGTCTTTCTTCAAAGGTGAAATGTTGTTCTTTTTTCCCCTTCACTCCTTGAGCTTGTCCTTTTACCTGTATATGCTTTTATGGCAGTGGTACATGATAATTTCGGATATGCAGTCATCTAGGGATTTCACCTATTGCAGTAGGCTTCTTCCTTTCTGTTGCTTTATACTCCTGATGGAATCTCAGCCACTTCAACAATTTTCTCATACAATGATATATGATATGGCCTTTGAAACTACTAGGCGTACCTTTAAATTGATTGCCATGGTTGGAGTATTTTGATTGTATGATTAGGTAGAACTCTCCTTTCTTTTGTTATGACTAGAAAAGTTTTGTTGCTTGAACCAGAAGGCGGCTAAATAAACAGCGGAACGATCTTGAAAGTACTGCTAACTGGAGTTGTTGTTGTAGTTCTGCTTAATTTTCTTCACCAGTCTGCTTAGTCTGTTATTCTACTGAAATCTTTGTTTTCATGTTTGCAGGGGTTCTACCCAAATATTTCAGTTCAGAATGGTCGGTCGCTCAGTTTCGCTTGCTGGAGGGCTCTCAATACATCGTTGCCTTTGGTCACCAAAAGAATACTGTAGTAATTCTTGGCTTTGATGGAAGGTAAGATACTAGCAAATGAGTGTTAATCATTTTCACTTGCAACCCTCGGTGTCCGAAAACTTTTACGCCTCCTTTTGATATATCATCACCGAACCAAATCATTTTCTTGTTCGTGCTGTAAAGTATTTGTTGCACGCAATGTTTGCCTAATAATGAGATCAGAGGAGTAGTTCCTAATAATGTCCGTCTCGTGCAGCTTCTATAGATGTGAATTTGACCCGGTGCATGGCGGGGAGATGACCCAGCTGGAGTATCACAACTTCTTGAAGCCAGAAGCAGCTTCCTGAAAGGATCTCCCGTCTTCTTTTCTTGGTTATATGTGCATATTATTATTTCAAGTTTCTGTTTAACATTTACTCGATGTGCTGTAAATAGTTAAGAGGACTCTGTTAAGGAAAGGGAAAAAAAATCGAACTCGGCATTTGTCTGTGATGTAATTCTGTTTGTTTGTTGGAATTACAGCTACCCTGTACATA
>SOPF01025974.1:0-126480 GCA_012979155.1 Hypericum perforatum
AGACATTTCTTTCAATTTTTACTTTTCTTTGAAGTTATATTACACTTTTAGCTTGGTTCCTAGCCTTCCTTCAAATATAATAAAAGTTAGTCCGAATCCTCCTACCGTGTAAACCAAAAATCACTGGTTGTTGGACGCCTTTTGTTTTGTATGGCAAAAATGCTCACACATGAGATGGTGTTACGTAAGCGATACCATCATTCTAAAAAAATAAAGTCAAAAAAATGTAATTTTCATTTGGCAATTTGCCACTTGTGGTGACCAGTCCGATATATATATCCATCAATTTCATTATTAGCGGCTGCTGGTGTGAACTTCAATGATTATGTTCCACAATTTGTCAGGTTTGGTTATAGATAAAATGTTAAAGATGATTTTATTCCTAATATGATTCTGTGATTTAAAAAAAATCACAATCACTAAAATTTTATAATATTTTTTATAAATTCTAGAGTGAGTTGTCCAACTCAACAGCAAGTTTTCATAAATGAGATCTTATTATGTATCTAATAAACGAATGAAGATGTTTTATGTCATAATTTTACGTGGTTCATGTATCTAACTAGATTTTTAATCTTGTAAGGTGGTGTAATTATCCTCGTGATTCAATCAACTAATAAAAATTATTACAGCTGTCAGTGGCTTATAGACTTTCAGGATTTTACTCCTTAGTGTGATAATTGAATGAACAGAGAGACTGAAAGTTTAAGTAACATGAGCAATTCCACGAACAAAAATAACATGAACAATCATAATAAAACAAAAGGGTAACAAACAATAGCTAATTATGAGATCAGATGAGTGAGTCCAGGAAAATTCAGTTAATGGTTTACTCGTTTTAAATTTTCCGAGTTAGTTAATGTTGTTCAACATCATTAGGAATTTTAATCCAAAATAGATTGCATCCAATATGACACTAGGTCAAAGTAAAACAATGTGCATCCAATCTGTTTCAGTTATCACGGCCTCAAAACATACATTAGGCTCCACTAATCAAGTATGTAGAGTGTTTTCACAAAACTGTCTACTATGTTCTTTGAATGACGGTCTAACTAATTACGTCTAATACAAAATAAGTATATTTAATATTAAAATGTTAAATAATTTAAAATATTATCTATCCTTGATCAAATTTTATCAATTAATAAGACGATTTTTCACTAACTAATTCATCTTAATAAACTCTTCGATCTAAATATATTAACCAACTGTCCTACCGCATTGACGCTAGTCCAAACATATTCCAAATTGTAATATTAATTTCAGATTAATCTCGATACGATCAGACCTAATATTTTTCGAAATTATTTGCAAGCTTCATCTTATTGGTTAGACTAATCAGGTAGTGGTGGTGCTTTCATACTCTGGCAATGGCTCTAATATAATTTGGTTTTACTGGGGCACCGGAGCGTAGAGCCGTGTCCAATTTGGTCACGAAACAGAAGCATGGAAAGTGTACGAGTCGCTGCATATAATACCAACTTCGACGAACCCACCATGAACCCGGAAAAAGAAAATGGACGACCGATATTGTTCAGGAAAGTTGGACCCGGGAATTTTGTTTTGATGTTCTCAGCGTAGTGGAGAAGGCAGATGACATGTGGAGGAAAGAAATTCCCGAAACTCCCAGTATTTTTTAAAATTTTAATAAAATGATAAAACATATTTAGAAAACAAGCTAACATATTATTTTCGAAATGCCTCACTAAAAAAGTTGTCCACAAATAGCCTCACACGGTCCTGTATTTTTTATACCATAATTTTCCAAAAGTTATGTCAACAAAAGTTTCCAATTCCATCATTTCGTCCCCCGAGAAACTTACGGAAAAAGTTCAAGACATTTATTGGTTGATTATATTTTATAATCAGGATTTCCTTAATTTCATAGATTAGGAGAAAAAATTCCATACGATTCACTTTTATATTTTTGTTGAATTATGATTAGTCCTCAACAAAATATCAATGTGGTCTGACAAAAAAATTACTCCTACTTATGCTACCATGCCAACTATTCTTACTTCAATTTAGTTTACTTAAATTAGGTCTATCGCACTTGTATGCCATTGCTACGTGATTTCAATCACAACATTTTAAAAAAATAAATTCGAACGTTATTCTAACTCTTAACTTCCGAGGGTCATCGAAAATATTTCTACATACCAAATTTGCTCAGTATTTGCTCATGGTATTTGTTGCGTACTTAATAATATAAAAATATGATCAAATCCTTTATGTTTTCTTTAACATATTTTTTTTTTTGAATATGATGATTGTTGGAGAGTTGATTCCTATGTATCAAGTCATTTAACATCCACGTATCAGATAGTTTCGAGAAAAAAAAGTTGCATAATTTCGACTGTTATGTTATAGTTATGTAGTTTTTAACGATACAAAGGAAACAAAGAAAGGATTGCTTATGACAAGACAAGGCAATAAATACATTACAAGGACAGACAGATACATAAGTAGGGGTATCTTCACATAAACTCCCTTTGAGCCGCTATTCGGGCGGCCGGAGAAAAGCCAAAAACAAGACGTTTGGTAGGTCCATCACCACTTTTTATCCGAGACATTAACGCCATGAATACCAACAAAAGGTTTGACAATTAATTTGCCTCTTTATTTGAAATAAGGGTCTTGATTAAACAAAACAATGTCAAAAAATCTCTAATCGTTATCAATCAACTAACGATGCCAATACAACGGATAGGTTCACAACCTTAGGTGGTGGAATAGTGACTACATTGTATCCAAGGCGTGAATTGTATTCAATTGTTTTTTCTTCATATCATATTGATTACAATTCATGAATAACTTAAATAGTCCCAACTTCATTTTAGATCTAGGTCATTAAGATCTCATTTTCAAGGGAATAGGCGCATATGTACCTATCCTCTTGCAAATACTATTCTTTTAATATAATCCAGTTACAAAAAAAAAATAGTAACAGATTGGTTTATTCATAAAAACATAAAAAGAACTTATTTCCTTGTATTAAAAAATATATCACCACCGTCAAACTAATATCAGTCTCTCCGTGTATTCTTTCCAAATTTAACCCATATTTTATTTTTATTTTAAATTAAAATAATTTATTCAAATTGATTCATGCACTTGATATTGAAGACCGAAAAAGTTTTAACCTATTTTAAGATTAGGAAATAACTAACCTGTGTGAAGTGCAACATTATTCCGGTCAAAGTACATGCATCGGTTTATTTGTTTGCCAAATGGGTCAATATAGTGAATTACAGAAATGAAAATAGCCGAACCTGATCAAATGAAAGAACTAATAATAAAGCGGCATTAATTAATTAATAAAGGAGGAGGAGGAGGAGGAGAGAAGAAGTCAGGGTCAAGTCAAAAACCAGGAATCACAGAAATTAATTTTTACTTTTAATTTTAGCAGCCTTTGTGCCGTCTTTTCTCGACAACCATAAGTCCAATCAGGCGGCATTTTTCCGTTTCCTCTATTCATTTCTTTCCCTTTCTCACTCTCGCCCACGCACGCGCCCATCCCCGCTGACCTCATCTCATCTCCAAATTAAAAAAGATAGAAAATTACTACACAATGGATCATCCTTTAAATAATTCATATTTTATTCCGGTAAATAATTTATTGTAGTCAAATTTAATCATTGTGAAATAAATAAATTGATATGCAGGGAGTCTCAGTATTAATAACTGAGGTGTCGAGGTACTAAGTTATGGGTGGTACAAGCTCCACAAATTTATTATATATTTTATTTAATTAAGATAGTGAATTATTATAAATTTTTTGAATGTATAAATAATACCCAAAATATAACACATTTTTTTCCTTGCGTTGGAAATATATTTTTAATCAATCAAAATTTTAAATTCTTTTTAATAAATATCATTTGAAAGGCTAAATACTAAATAGTAAATACATGTAAAGAAAAACTTTACGAGAAAAAAATATATTTTCTGGACCACCCGAAAAATGGAAAGAGGAAAAAAAAAATACACCAAACCTCAAAAAAAAATCAAATTAATTAAAAATCCACCAACTAATTTGAATAACATTCCAGGTCCTTCCTCTCTCCCGTGTATATATACACCCTCTTGGTGGCTACAATTTCTCTTCCCTTCAAAACCACCAACCATTTCCTTCAAATCCCTATTAGCCTAAATACAACCCAATTACTGCTTAGTAGAAGCAGCCAACAACTAGATTATCATGGGCGCTGAGGTTAGTTAATTAGTTAATTAGTTAATCAACTAATTACTCCCTAATCATTGCTAATCTGGAGATTAAAAATGTTTTTGATTGCTAATTTTTGGTTATGTGCTTTAATTGGATGCAGAAGGACGGAGGTGCCAAGGCCGACGGAGGCGAGAAGAAGGACGCCGGAGGGCCGCAGGTCGCCGTGTTCAAGATGGACATGCATTGCGAGGGATGCGCGAAGAAGATTAAACGCGCTATCAAGTACATGGATGGTAATTACTAATTAACAGACTCCTAATTAGGAAAAAAAACACTTTTTAGGAAATTAGTCAATTTGTTAAGTTAATTAATCGGTTGATTATGATTTTCAGGCGTGGAGAGCGTGAAAACCGATGCCGGCGGTAACAAGCTGACGGTTACCGGGAAGGTGGATCCCGCGCAGATCAAGTCGAGGCTGGAGGAGAAGACTAAGAAGAAGGTGGAAATTGTCTCTCCTCAGCCGAAAAAAGACGCCGGCGGTGGCGGCGACAAGAAAGCCGACGGCGGCGAGAAGAAGGGAGACGGCAAGGACAAGGAGAAGGCCGGAGATAAGAAGCCGGCGGAGGAGAAGAAGGCCGAGGAGAAGAAACCGCCTAAAGAGGTAATTGACATTATTGAAACTAACGTGCGCCTCCTCCTTCGGCGCAGTTTAGCCGTTTGGCGATTTTCTCGGAAGTTAATTAGTCGTTAGTTGGAACGGACGTTTTTAAAAATCTCAACCACCGCCATAGCTTACTATTTTACTTTTTAATTCTTTAATTTGACTTATTATTATTATTAATTGATGATTTTTTAATTGGTGTACAGAACACGGTCGTTTTGAAGATTAGGCTGCATTGTGAAGGATGCATCTCCAAAATAAAAAAGATCATCAGGAAAATCGACGGTGAGTAGCTCAACTAACTGGTTTATTTAAAGGAAAACATCGTGGCGGCGGTTATTAAAAAAAAAAAACCGGCGATGACGACGGTCTGACGTGGATTATTTACATTTTTTTAATAAAAAAATAAAATTACAGGTGTGAACAGCGTGGAGGTGGACGAAGCGAAGGATCTAGTAACCGTCAAGGGGACGATGGAGCCCAAGGAGCTCGCCCCTTACCTTAAGGAAAAGCTCAAGCGGACTGTCGAGGTGGTCCCACCGAAGGCGGACGAGAAGCCCAAGGACGCCGGCGGAGACAAGAAGGAGAAGCCCAAGGACGCCGGAGGAGACAAGAAGGAGAAGCCCAAGGACGCCGGCGGAGAGAAGAAGGAAGAGAAAAAGGAAAAGGAAGGCGGGGAAGGGAGCGGCGGGGGTAAGGTGGAGGTGGTGAACAAGTTGGAGCATGGAGGGTACAACCCCCACGTGGCGCCATCCTATTGGTTTGACGGGTCGTACGGGCACAACGTCCACCAAGTTCAGCCGTACCAGGCAATGGCTCCGGGATATGGGAACCCGGGTTACTCGATGGTTCCGGCTTATGGAAGCAGCTCGGGGTTTGCTAACCAGGGTTACTCGGCAGACCCTGGTTACGGGTTCGGGTACGGAGGGTACCCGAACCACGGACACCAAGGGTATGCAGTGGACCCGTACCACCAGCACCACGCCGCGCCCCAGATGTTCAGCGATGAGAATCCAAACGCGTGCTCGGTCATGTGAGGGGGAGGAGGGCAAAACTGTAAATATACGATGGTGTAATGCTTAGATTAGTGGGAAGAGATGGTAAAAAAAGGGACAAAGTGGTAAATATCGAGGGGTAAAAGAGGAAAAACTGGTATAAGTAGCCGGCCGGGTTTGAGCCGGCTTTTTCTGTTGTGGGGGGTGATTCCGTTTGTTCTTTAATTAATCCGCCCATAATCTCGAATCTTATTGGATAATAGAGGCAGTTTTTGTACTGATACTATTTTGTAATGACATCATTTTAAAATATATGATGAATAATAATAGATTATCTAAACGGATCTGGTGGGAAACCAACGCGATACCCTATGATTGGGAATTTGGCCTTTATAAATTTTTGTAATTATATGGTACAAGTACAACCCATTTGTTTCTATTCTTATTTTCTTGCTTTTAATTGAAAAGAGAAGAGAGAAAGGTTGCTACATGGGTCCAAGAAAATCACAAATTTACAAATGGAACCCGTTCCTTCTCAACTAAAACTCGCCGAGTTACCTTCCACTACAAGGGATAATAAATATGTACCAATTCTGATCTATATAAATTACATTTTTTAGATATAAACTGTGATCATTCAGAAATTAAATCTCAACTATTCCTCCTTCAACTTTTTTTTTTTTGTAAACGTTTCTTTTAAGATTGCTGTTGGAAAAAGATACCATATTGCATCGGATAAGATGTGTATGGGCAAAGAAAGGAAGTGACGGGTAATAATGGGAGGAGTCTGAATCCAATGAATTCAATTGCGATTTGTCTTCTGGTCGAAATAATCATCATTTTTTCTCATCTTTCAACAAATGAAATATCATCATTAGGGGGACTGGGACAGTGCGATGTCTCTCTCTATTCTGCTTCGGGTGTGGGTTTGGGAGTCTCCTTTGGCATTCTGTGTGATTATGATTTCAACGTGGTCCAGATAGTTGTATGTAACTTTTTAATTTGAATTTAAATTTCTTATTAATTCCCACATTTTGGACCAGCCACATTCGTATAAATTTATTGTCTTTAATGGAACAAATAAACAAAGAGAGAGTTTATAATGGGAAGACCAGTAGACTCTATAGACCATGTGAATGGAATGGATTTTACTTTTGATTATAATGAAAGAAAAGGTAATACTAATACTCTCTCTACTCCATGTGGATTAAATGCAAGAAACCTGAAAAAAGATGCATGTACCAAATTTTGCGAGTCATCGATACGTAGCATTGCTAAAGAACAATTTACATATTTTAATCAATTTGGTCATTGTTTCATCACGGGTTATAAGGTGGGGCACATTTTGTGTGTCTCGGCTTCGTGTATGGCTAAGAGTTGTAGTCACGTAATAGAATATAAAGGTGTATTGACGTGGGTTTACTAAATTATATTATCATAAACAAGCATGCGATTGCAGCGACATTCTGAATAAAAATGTGAAGTTTTCCTCGATAGACAATACCTAAAAAATTATTTAAAAGGGAGTTCAGCCGCAAAAAAAATGATTTAGTTAATAAAGATCCAACAAATTATCCAATCTTGGCCCTTTCAAGTTGGCAAATTGTTTGTATTATTAGTCCATTTACTGATGTTAAGGTTGTCTGTCTAATTAAATACCGTATTCAAATTTAGGGGTATAAATTCTTTTAGCTGCCCCTGGCTTTTCGAAGGTTAGTAGAATCACCGAATTAGTCTATAGAAATGTATGTTTTTTATATCATCATTTGGGTAATTTTTTTGAAAATGACAGGTTTTCAATACTATTTTATTTATAAATATTTGAATTCATAACCCAATTAAATTAGAACAACATAGTCACAATTAATCTAGGTACATATAAATGTATGTTAAGACTAACAAATAACTAATAACATGTATGATAAATTTACACACTAAGTGTAAATTATTTTGGGGACACAAAATTATATCAAAACCTTATCAAATAACATTGCTACATTTCTTAATGACCGTTTGTGTAATGGTTGAAGGGTGGATTATTTATCTATTTCATTATCGAGTCAACTCTAAACATCAAGAAAATATTTATTTTCTCGAGTTACTTTTTCGCACCACTTTTTGTTCCACAAGATTTTAACGTGGATAAATTTTACTAAGTCTAGTAGTCGGCACATTACAATAAGGAATTTCCCGCTAATTGTTACAAATAATAAACAAAAATTAACTTATATACTAAGGTGGACTACTTCATTATCCATGGATTTGATCGATTGTCGCTCACCGCGTCTTAGTTTTATATAAATATTCAATCACAGATGTAGTTTTCATTTATACCATTAATTTGGTTCATGTCAATAAAGAAATCCCATTGTGACGACCTTTAATAACCATCAATGGTCGCAGTTTACGAGGCAAATGTTATTATAACCTTCGGCAATCGAAAGGCTCCCAAATGTGGTTGAGTATTAAGAACTTTTTTATTTTTTTTAAAGAAAATATCTATCCACGAATCAAAAGGGCAAGCGTTACTGATAAAATACGTTAAAGAGAGATTTATTAGACATTGCATTAATTCACCCTTCAGATGTTGGAATGCCGTTTCATTATCTTCACTTATAATCTTGTAAAATGAGTTTGAAGGACGCACTAGTATTGACTTATATTTTAGAACGAGTGCGCACTTATATCTGTAAGAGCATGTTTTGTTTTATGTTTTTTAAATTACATAATATCATTCATGTACTCTACTAATCCAGATTCGAATTTAATAATTTTTTTTGAATGATAAAATATTTCTCATTTTTTTTCTAATAATATTGCAATTTTTATAATTCAAACTCAAAATCTTTGTTATAGCTACTTTTATTAGTTAGTCTTAATATTTAATTTTAAAATGTGCAAGAGACTTTTTAGTTCTGGATTTATGAGTGTACTAGTTAAAGATTGGTCAGAAATATCTTCTTGTTAATAATCCTACTTATCTGCGTAACTATTGAGATAAGGAGTGATTTCGAAAAGAAGAACCAGCATAGTTAGAGCTTTTTTTTCTAGCTTAAATCAAACCTTTGTTGATGATTATTTAATATCAATTTCTCCTTAGGCTACCCATGTCGAGATAACGGCACGAGGTGTGTTAAATCTTTTTGGAAATTCATGATTTAAATAATGGCATAAAGAAACACGGTATAAAATTACCAGTAGAAACGATAGTTGATAATTAAATCAACTTTAATTTGGTGACCGAAGTTGAATCAAAGCCTCCAAATTATCCATCACTTTCTCAAACTTGCATCAAGTTTCTGTCTCTTCTTATCCCTCCACTATATGACCATTTCCGGATACTTGTTGGTATAATAGTTTTACACAATGATCGAATAAAAAAAAGATAATGATAAAACCAATGAAGTGAGGGAAGAGAAAAATAGTCGGTAAAGTACTTTGAAACATTTTTACTGTAATAAAAATCCGCACAAGCATAAGGTGGATTTGGTAATTTGATAGAAAAAAATAATGGATTCCACTCTGTCACTTAATAACAAATAATTTAAAATCAAGCATGATCAAGCTCAATAAGCAAGCATATAGGATAGGAGATCAAGCTCAATACGCCAATGTTTATTCCAGGTTTCGATCTTGCAGATGTTGCGATAATTTCTGACTCCATATTGTCGCAGCTGAGCTTCATGTAAAAAATAGAGGTAACATCGCAGACTAGATATATACCCATCATCGGCTGCACCAATAACCAAGTCATCTTTCACCCAAAAAAAAAAACCAAGTCATCTGGGCACTATACGTGCTCCGAGGTCAAAAAGATCTCTATCAATGTGAAGCACTAGATGGTGTCTGCGGTTTTTTTCTCTCTCGACTGTTTGTGTTTGTGACGATAATTTAACTTCTCTAACTGCTCGTTTAGGCCTTGGGCTTTGGTAATATTCTTCTTTTTTCTTTTTTTTTACCCTTCTCGATTTATCAATATATTATGTAGATTTTCATTTTAATATAGTTCATAGTTAATCAAAAAGAAGTGTAACAATTCTAAGAAAATGATGTGTCACAAAAATTTCCACGTAAAAAGTTGAATTTCGTTCACTTGTGGGGAGAAATATATTGCAATTATTGTAAAAATTTTCTAAAATGATATAAAGTGATAACATCTCTAAATAACTGATAAAATTTTCAAATATCTTAGAAGTAAATTTTGATATTCAATTTCACATAAAATGATATGTTTTAATATATATATATATACACACACAAAAATTAAGAACTGAAAAATATTTAAGATCATAACTTGTGTTAGGCTTGCTTATTCGATAATTTGATATCTATTCCCTTACAATAACTAATAAAATTTTCAAATATCTTAGAGGTAAATTTTGGTACTCAAATTCACATAAAACTATAATTTTTTAATATATATACACATATTAAGAATTGAAAAATATTTAAGATCATAACTTGTGTTAGACTTGCTTATTCGGTAATTTTTACCTCATTCTTCATCTTGACAATCATATTGAAATGAATATTGTAATTGACGTTTAAAAAAAAATAATCGAGTATAACATTTAAAATAAAGATAAATATACTTTAGTACCTTGTATTATTGAATATGGACACTTTAGTCTCTATATTATAGAAACACCCAAAAAGACCCCAACTTATTAAAAACATTAAAATGATTAAAAGAAAAGTCTATTATATCCCTCCTTAAAAGGAAAAAGAGTAAATCTAAAAATCAATCTCTCCCCATCTCTCCCTCGTGAAAACATTTCATCTCTCTCCCTCGTTTCAATTTCATTTCATGCCAACAAGCAAGGAACAATGTTACTAGCAACAAACGATACCTAAGAAAATCTCACCTACCAAGAACAATAGCAAGAGCCAAACTCTACAACCATTTTTATGTGAATTGAATATGAAGTATGTAATTTTTTTGTCTATGTGTTCTCTGGCCAAATATGACTTTTTATCATTTTAAAACTAAAAACGCAAAACCGTCTTATCTGCTATCATCTTTTTTTTTCACCTTTACATTAACATTATTAGTGAGGTATCCACGTAAATGTGCACTTAGTTTCTCCATCCAACCAGTTGAAAGGAAGACAAATTAGGTAACCACTCATTATGGAAGATGACAAACTATATATTGGCTAGTACAACCTCCATTTGTTTGATAGAAACCCAATAAAACTATAAAAGCTCTTGCCCTAAAAAATTAAAAATAAAGTGACAGATTGCGAAGATTACAAAGAGATAAGAAACATCGATTTAATTATTTTCAAAACAACATCACGGAGTTGTTTGTAAGAGCAACAGTGGGAAAAAAGAATCAAATATATACGTACAATTTGTTGTCTTCTAATTATTATTTTTATCCTGCAATGGTAACCACGGAAAACTGCATAATCCACGTCAGAAGATAATGCTTAAAACAATTTTTATAATACAAGAAATAAAGTAGCATTATCTATCATCGTACGACAGCAATTTTGGATATACCCAAAGAAAACATTAATGTCAGGAATAATACAAACTGTTTCCTGTATCTTATTATTAATTTATTTGGAAGATTCATGAATACTCGTTCTGATTTCCATGGAATCGGTCTTCCGTTGCTTGAAATTCAGAACCGCTACTCCATTTTACCAATTCTCGATTTCATAACCGAGCATTGTCCAATGTCATATTGATTCTCTTATCATATTTTTTCCCGGTGATTAAATTTTCTTAATCAATATATGTAAGTATTTACACTACATATATTAGTACTAGTATTTACACTAGTGATGATGAGTCCCCCAATACTACAGTACGAGGGTTGTACAACCGACAGTCTCACTAACATTTCTACAGTACGAGGGTTGTACAACCGACAGTCTCCCCCAATACTAAAAAGGAGCTGCAACAATAACAAAACCGTTGTATAATGTCTATCACTCAATTTTAATTAATGACTAACAAACTTGCTATCAATATTGTTATTTTTAATTTCAGAAATATTGTTAGTTATGTTCCTATCTCGAATATACAAAGTAGTATATATGTTGTGACTATTACAATCACCCATGGTTGCTCGGGTGTTTTTCTAAAACGCTTCCATGACGTTGTATTTTTACGTTACACGTGTATCATTTTTACGACAATGTATTGTGGCCAGGATGCATGACAAAACTACAATCAAACAAATGGGTTCCATGTGGACACATCCAAATTAGCTTGTATGGCAAAGAACTATGGGAAATGGATTCCATGTAAGCGCTTATGTCACGGTTCATGACTTGGTACACTGGTTGACGTTCTAGAAAGCCAACAAAATCAAGGCAAGGTGGCATTTTTCTAATATGGTCATTAAATGCGATCCAAACCACCTATGACCTACCTATCTGCAATGCTTTGGCATCTCTCAAGAGCACACACATTGATTAGGCTTGAGAAAGTGAGTATGTTGAAAATGTTTGGTATGATGTTAAAACATTTAAGCATGGGTGACTTCAAAATTTCATAATGTCTGGTGATATTGGACTTTATTTCCTTTTAAACAAAATTTTCATTGAAACAAAAGATTGAATCCATCCACCAACCCATAGAAAATAAGGTTACCAATTGCGTAATTTTCAAGGTTGGAAATGCAATCTCAAGCTGCCAACTTCTTCTTCTTTATATCGAACGTCCTAAAAGTTAAATAAGCCAAATATTTGCAGCAGAGTATTATAATCAAGACCTCAATTTCTCAATCATTTAAAAAAAATCTCAATCCCTTAACTTTCTTTTTTCCAGTGGCCAAGCACTAATTGCCGCATTCGGATCATTATATAAACAACTGGATTATAATAATCGATAAGCCTCATCAGAATCACAGATGATTTTGAAAATTACGATATCTTTCTACACTTCTTTTTTTTTTATTACTTACAGAAGATCGTCAGTAGCATGCACAGCTAGCTTTTTATTGTACTATCAATATTATATAGTAGGGTAAATTGCCCTCCCGTCCCTCTCCTTTGCTTAAATTACTATTTTTTTCCCTACTGTTTCAAAAATGATGATTTCGTCCTCCAGATTTGATTTAATAGCACTCTAAGGTCCCTGGTGCCAGAATCGGAAAAAAACTACGGCGACCAGGGACCTGAAATGACCAAATTGCCCCTCCCTCTTCCTCCATATCGACGTGTAGAACCGGAGAAGGAAGAGAAGTTAGAGAAGGAAGATGAGTGGAGAGAGAGGGAGGGCCAATTTGGTCATTTTAGGTCTCCGGTCGCCGGAATTTTTTTCCGATTCCGGCATGAGGGACCTTAGAGTACTATTAAATCAAATCTGGAGGACGAAATCATCATTTTTGAAAGAGTAGGGGAAAAAATGGTAATTTAAGCAAAGGAGAGGGACGGGAGGGCAATTTACTCTATATAGTATCCTCATTTCCCAGTGACATGTATCAGCGGGTACCGCTTTTTCATTATATCCTGTCTGAATATTAATCAAGATTTTGGGTTACAATACTTGATATCTAAATATTTTCAACTAATTGATCAAGCTCTAATTTTTTGTAAAATTTTATATTATCGTACAGTTTTTCCAACAAATATTTCACATTGCCAACATTTCCAAAATTTTGGATTCGAGATTTTTTGGAAGATTTTTTCTTATCGTAAAAGTTTTCTAACAAATATTTGACAGTGCAATATCTCTAAAATTTTACATTCTAGATTTTTGGTTAAATTATGACAATTTATTCTTTGAGTTATTTTGGTAAAAGTATTAAATGCGTCGCCTTTGTAAACTCGTATAAAATAAATAGGAAAAAGTATACACATGTACTCTATGGTTTCACCTATTATTTCTTGGGTACCTAGTGCTTTTGGACCGTAGAACCGGTCCAACTTATTCCAATTTTTATCACTGGCCAGTTCCGATATCCGGTCTGCATTTTTTTTACAAAACAATGTTGTTTCGTATCCTAGGTGGCGATCCACATGTTGATAACGTGTTATAGGTAAAATATCTATTTTAGTACCAAATATTTTAATAAATTTATAAAAAAAACTCCTCCTCATCCCTCCCTCCTCCTCCTCTATCCTCCCCATCCCCTCTCTCCTCCACATTACATCTGTCCTCCCCTCCCTCCTCCTTCTCCTCCTCCATCCTCCTCCTCTCTCCTTGGCCTCATGGAAACTCCAAAATCTAACCTACAATGACGCGGAGGAGGGAGGAGGGAGAAGGAGAAGAGAGGAGGAGGAGGAGGAAGAAGAGGGAACGCAGAAGAGAGAGGGGATGGAGAGGAGGGAGGAAGAGGAGGATTTTTTTAAAAAAAAAACTCATTACAACATTTGGTACTAAAATACATATTTTACATATAACACATCATCAACACGTGGACTACCACTTAGGACTCGAAACGACATTGTTTCGTCAAAAATGTCCAGACCGGATATCGGGACCGACCAATGATAGAAATTTTCATAACTTGAACATGTTCTATGGTCCAAAAAGTACAAGGTACCCAAGTGATAATCGGTGAAATCACAGAGTACCTATGTATAATTTTCTCAAATAATTATTACGCACATAGTCAATCTCAGCCTGCGAGGCCTAATTATAATACTTAGGTAATGCCACGGACACATACTAATTAAATCACGTTGATAGGTTATATTTATTATGGTGGTTAGGATTGAATTTTGAGGAACTGGAATCACACAAAAAAGGTACTATCAGCTTTGGGCTATGGATACTTAATTTCTATTTTCTTAATGCGATATTCTGATTGTATTAGGATCATGTTTCAGAAATGGCAATTGTGAACAAATTTGAAGTCTCTGTAAAGATCAGAGGAGTGACTTCGTTATTGACAAAGATGCAACATTTATCGATCTATGATTATTTCGATATGAAAGATTAAGGTATTGCAATGGAAAGAAAATTGAAATACAAACTCATATCCTAGGAAAAGAAAAACATTTTTTTCAATTAAAATTATCTGATTTTTTAATAACGATACTCTGACCATTACTCAAGTAATACGTACACTATGATGATTTAAACTAAACTAACAAATCCTAAATGTATGTAAACTAAGGAATCCCAATATAATAAGAATTCGATATAAAAAAACACCAGATCTCAAAAAATAATTTATAAAATATCAATATTTGTGACTACGTCAATCACCTTTTTGTACATTGGAGATATGTCCATTAATTATTAACATTACACGTATACTGTATTATTGTGATGCGCTCATGATCTCTGTGATTTAAATAATGTATGGTGCATGTTCATCTTATCATTTCGAGGAGTCGTTTGATTAATTTCAAAGGGATCGAAGATACTTTATTTTTGTGAATGGGAATGGAGATAGCTCCAAAAGATTCCCTTAGAACTAACTCGACTATTATTTCAACTACTTTTGTAGAAATGTTTTTCAGCTAATTCCAATTAATGTACTGAGACGCTCTATATTTTTGTTCCACCTTTTATATGTGTTTGGTAATGCATTTTCACCAAGTTGGTCACTATGTAGAACGCATTGATCAGAAAAATGCTAAATAGTATAGTTCATTGCTCAGAATCTTTGTATATAAATAGTATATAATATCATGCTAAAAATATCCAAAATTTTAAAATCATAGACTAATGAATTTTTAAAATTTAAAAATAAGTTCATTACAATCGCAATAAGTGATGTTGTAATCTTAATGAGATATCAACATAAATTTTCTGAACTTTTATTACAATGGTTCTTAAGTTGTTTACTAAGATATTTTTTTTACAGTTTGCGAGAGGTTAAATTATGTACATATATCAAATCTTCTTACCGTTAGGTCATTTGACGGCAATTTTCATTAATTATATTCCAATGAATTCTTATAATTTTTGGTCGAATTTTGAATTGTTTCATTGGACCACCGCGAAATTATTGCTGAAATGTATTGTTTTCAGGATGATAGCTAGCTATAAATTGGGAGTTTGTTAAATAATTAAAGAACGAGTTAAATGGTGCAAATAAGAATGAAAACCAATTTACTGGCCGCAGAAACTGGGCGACTAAGAACAACTGATCTGAATACCTCAAGCCCCGATCTACTTGTAGCACATGAATAATTCTCAATTAGTCAAATCTTCAACTTCTGCTAACTCTATTTATTTGGAAGACAAATTTGTATACTAATATCAATTCAAACCCAACAATTCCCTGAATTTTGTACCATTATTCTAAATGTTCATTTATAACAATAATAATGACTATATTATAAAGGCTGATGCTATGATTTTAAACGTTTATATTTGTTCGCGAATACTTTCGACCCGAATATTCTTTTGATACTGAGAATAAAATTTCAATTTCATCTTTAAGAAACAACATAATAGTTAAACAAATGACGAATTAAATTGTGTTGGTTGCTACCCTGCTACCTACCTAGCTAGCCATCGAGCTACCTTCCGAAGGGATTATGTGTTGCTCCTTGGAAGCATCAATGGGCCAGCCTAATAAAAGTAGATAATGAAGTTTAATTAAATATTAGAGTTTTGTATAATGTCAAGTTTAAATGTCAACGTCACCCAGCAAGACAAAGATTATAAAGAGGAAGTGAGTCATGAATGAGGACTCACCTTCTGACTCAGCTGTGATTATGACTCCCAAAAATAAATAGGGAAAATTACATTTTTTTTAAGCGTAATATTAAGTTTTTCGTGATAGAAGGATGTAATTCAAAAACTCATTACTCAGGTTCAAATTTTTTAAAAATTCATCACTTACAGTCTCGCTCAGGTTCGGGTGACTTTGAAATTTAACAGGACAACCATTTCATCAAAAATATATTGTTTTGGTCGCTTATGTGCCGAGAAAATGGAATGAGTGGATGATGATGTGTCAGTATGGTTAAATACTAAAACATCCAATATTTTTTAATATTTTTTAAAGCCATCTTCTTCGTAAAAAAATACAAATAAACACTAAAAAAATCTTATTCATCAAATTCCCTTCTTCTTCGTCAATTAAAACTAAAAATAATTAAAACTAAAAAATAATGAAAAGATCCGAGCAAGGCATTAGCACTAAAGCTACTCAACCGCAGACGCCATTGTCGCCTAGCTTATGAAGCTACCCGTATAGATCTAGTAAATGCAATGTCAAGCGTTGGATGTGGTTAAAGATGAAGCTAATGTCGTGTGTGTCTACTTTTTTAGTCATACTCGATCAACGTGTAAAGATCTATCCTCACGAAACTCCGTTTCCAACGCAGTTCTGACGATGAAAATCTTAATCCTTTATCGTGCATTTCCCTCATAATCCAATCATTTTTATGACTTTTTGTGGTGAAATATATCTGTTATTTTTATTAATCTCGACACTAGTTGTGGTGACATTTTGTTGCTTGTAGTCTTTTTGCCCTTTTTCTTGTGTCTTTTCGTGGTTCAATGGCTTCTGAAATTGGTATTTGTATGATGTTAATGGAGATTACTATGTTGGTGAAAAAATTTGTTGATTAAAATCCAGTCTACATGGTAACTAGTTATTAATTTCTTTAAGGGCCAAATTTAGACAATGAATTGGGTGAATTAGTTTTCTCGAAAGATTTTCTATCCTTGATGTCATCTTGTTCTTAATTTTTTTTTGTCATCCCTCGTTTTGTCAAGTTATTTTTATTGAATAATAGATTGTGATATAAGTTTTAGAAAAAAATATTATAAAGTTTGAAATGTTTTAGTGACTAACAAGAATGACAAATCATCATGGATGTATCCCAATTTTAAAGTCATGTAAGCGATCAAAACAACACTATTTTAATGACGTGACTCTCCAGAAGAATGTGATAGTTTTTTAAATTCCACGGTCTTATCAGAAAAATGTGATACCACATGATATAAAATTATATTTTTTTCAAATAAATATATTTGCCTCTTTCTTGACGGCATTAGTACCAAGTGGAATTCTTATTTTATATTTTATGTATCACGAAAAAATAAAATTTCACCTAGTTCTCATATAATTTTTTAATCGGTATGAATCAGATTAAATTATATTTAAATTTTTTTAGTATACGACATATATTGTCAAATATCTTGGATTGCTAAGTCTTATTTTAAGATGTTATTTCTCAATAACAATTTTTACATTTTAAAAATAATTTAGAATAATTCAGATATCTTATCATTCACATCAACTATGATCATGACTAGTTTTAAAGTTACTTTGCACCAGCAACATTATCTGAAATTGACTTTAGTTATCATCAACTACTTCATGTTGTGATTCCTACATCTATCTCGAAGTTGGTAGAAAGTTGTATCAATGAGAAGGAAAACCACAAAACAATCTTGTGAATTTTGCTTGTTTTTGTGTACATGGTTTTATTTCTGGAATCATTACACATTTCAACTGGAGTACAATGGGAGCGGTACTTCAAGTATATATCTGTTCTATCATAGTGTACTTTATTTTTGTGGTAGTACCACATTGTACTTTGAATTAATTCCTAAAAAACATATAGCATCAGATATTTAACAAATTATTTACCTATAATAAAATTAGATTATTCCTTAAAGTTTTCACCGGATAATTTAATCACTGTGATTTGATGTTTAAGAAGTATAAATAAAATTTGGCAGCTGCATTATATGTATAAACAAAAAGTGTTGAATATCATCACTTCAACATATCCAAAACATTTAACAAAGTGTTCGCCATTTTGTCTGATCTATGATGGGCGGCATATACATAACATGGTCATGGATAGCCATGAAATGGTTTTCATGATGTGGCCTGCATGCCGTGAAAATAAATAATTTTGCTTTTAAGCTGGTAAATACTTTGTATTTTTTTTTCTTCAAAATCTAACGTGAAAGTATTGTGACTTTTATTTAGTAGTAATTTTTTATTTACATTTATAAATTTAATTCAATATTTTTTTAATTAATTCAAAAAGAACAACCAGTATTATATTTGGATGTTTATTTATTTTAATCATTGTCTGAAAATGATTTGGAATTTGGGATCTTCTCGTGGTGGGGGAGGGAATATTATCCTTTCCCATGGACAATTGGAGTTTAGACCCCACACACGTAAAGGAATGGGACCCACCGACAGGTTTGGGTATTAGTGGGTCCCAATCCGCGTCACCAACACATTTCGCCGAGCTGGAGTTTGAATTAAACGCCTTCTTTTTAAATCTCTTTCAATTTCATTTGATGACATATTTGACATTTTCCGGTGGTTTCGGCCGTCAATTTCACGGTGCGGTCATTTCATACCTGTCTTTTACAACCGTGACATGATCGGCGTTTAGCACAACATAGGAACTTTTTATTGGTTACGAAGTTTTTTGATAAAATACTGATATTTAAATTCGATGTAATTTGTTTTTTCACTGATAATTTTTGCATTTAATTTGAATTTAATATTTTAAGTGAATTCAAATATCTGATAAATAAATGGGATTCTAATAATAAAATCATGGTCTGAATTTTCTAGCCCACTTCAACAAAACCAATAAAGCCAGTCATATTTATAATCTTTGAAAATTTTAGGGAAGGCTACACGACTAGATTTGGTTGGCCATCAAACATTTTCCAACAACATGTTTTCCCTCATTATGTTTACGTATTTATGCACGAATTGTTCGAGGATAAGTTTCATATTTTTTTGTTGACAAAAAAAAGTTTCATAGTTTTTTTTGGGTGGAAGTATAAGTTTCGTATTTACAAAAGCTGATTGGCGTCCAGATATTAAACGACATATTTTTCTAACTTATATTGTAAAGAATATTATTTTAAATTATATTTAAGCATACGCACATGGTGAAAGATTACAATTTATGTAGTTATATCTGCATAACTGCCCTCGATGTTCTCGATAAATCATATCCATTATATCTAATTGATGAAAAAAATGCTTGGTACATTTTACACTTTTTCACCTACATGTGAAACGTGGACCACCACATTTAGACTCACCGACAGAACAATGATGATGAATTAACAAAAAGGAGTATCTTTCTGTAAATTTTATGGCTAAATTAGTTTCCACTTTCCAAAGCGAAAATGCCATTTTTGTTCCGTGATTATCTGTTGGGACTTTCTTATACTGAGTTGTTTTCCAAGAATTTAATACTCGCTTGAACATGGTTGAATTAATTGCTAATGATATTTTTTCGTAATGTATAGATGAGATATTTAAAAGATACAAAAATTACAAGAGCAAGATGAAAACATCCACATTGATTAACTGATATCATATGAAATAAATGTCATTCTCAGAAAAATAAAAAAAATACAAAAATTATAAAAAATTACAAGTTGGGAACATTTTTGAAAAAAATTAAAAAAATTATGGGACTAAATAATAAATTTTGCACATGTAGGTGTCATATAAAAAATATCATTCTCATGAAAATATAAAATACAAAAAATGATATTATTGCATGAAAAAAATCTCGGTATCATGTGAAAAAAATATTAATATTGCATGAAAAAAATATTAGCGTAGTCCAGTTATATCTTGATCGTACAAACTAATTAGTACAGTTTGTACCAATTTGTTGCGGACTCGGATCAAATTAATTATAATAAGATATTCTTTGTAAAAGTTTAAGTTACCTAAACATCAATCATGTAACTCTTATAAGACGGAGATTTTTTAAAAATATTGATGCCCAAGAGCACATAATATGGTTTCAAAATATATAGATATGAAAAGAAGCACTTGTACAACTGGTAAAAAATATTTTGTCTTCATAAAAAATATATGTTTGAATTTCTAAAGGATGTTTTAAATATGCCATAGGTATTCCTGTCCATCGCATAAAGTTTATGGACCCGTACCCGATTATATTGTGTATCAAGTCCATAGAATAAAACCAGGAGCGACTACAGTTAAAACCACAAATAAAACCTACAGGATTGGTTTATACTACCACAAAAGTTAATTATTTAATAATACAAGGAGTTTGAAAATTGAAAATGAGCTAATTATACGTTTAAAGTTTTATTTTCTGAAAGTTCGAATTTGGTAAGAAGAGTAGCCGCACCAATTGAACACTAGTCTATTTAAATACGTACTGGTCATTTGTTTTGTTTCATAATGTTTTTATTAATAAATATACCGTCATATTTGCACCCAAGTGGTTCTCCCTAATAATGAACTACTTACTTCGTACAATAGTGTGCTGTGTCGAACTACTTCGTAATATTTACAATATTCAAATTTGAAACCTCACGTGCAAACAGATCAATATTTGCCGCAAAATGGAAAAATACAAACATCAATGTATTGTTTAGTATTAGATTTTATCTTAAAAGTTCATGTTGAAAATAGAGGCAGCCTAATTGGTTGACTAAAACCAAAAGCGTGCACTAATTCAAAGACTTCCTATCCCCCGAGAGGTTTCAACGGACAAGAATATGTCTGGTTGGACTTTTACTAGAACGCCAACGTGCTCTTTGAATGCCTTTTCCGTCTTTCCTTGGTCCAAAACCTCCGCCTGTATAATCCAATTTTAATTCCAAATCCTACTCGTTGCCACATATGATATTATCCATCTCACCTAATTAAAAATGACGTAACCAATTATATAAGAGCAAATCGAAGAAACCTTTGGAATAAAGTGATGTTTGAAATATTGACTTCGAAAAATTCTGTAGCTGGCGGGGGAGACATGCGCCTGTTTTTGCATTGACCTTGTAATTTGGATAAGGTTTACAACGTTGGATTTCTCGCATTCGATTATTTTTATCATATATGCTTTCTATTCGGAAGTTTGAACCGTGGTACTAAGCAAATTTTATTTTATCTTTTGCGATGCAAGACATGTCCGACATATACAAGAACTAAAGTATAATTGCATAAATCAACTGGAAGATTCGAAATGTAGAAAGGTAACTAGTAAAATAACGTAATTGTTCGTCAACCACTGTTCATACTAGAGACTAATATAGAATTGGAGTTTATTTTTTCTAAAATTTAAGGAAAAAAATACTCTTTATTACCATGTTGTATTACATTATCTGCAATCGGTCCAAATGGTTTAATAGCCATCAAACATGTTTAAGGGTCGTTTTGATCTCATGTGTGTTTAATGGGTGAGCCAATGCAAATATTAAATCGGTTCTACTTTTGTTTATCTTATTCCATAATAATTTTCCAATAACTCGCCCATTGATTCAGACGTTCTCCCGAAGTGGGCCGAAATATGCTGGCCCAAATTTCAGAAGCTGGTTGGAGCCCAAACCAACAAAAATCATCAGACTAGTGAGCCCAAAAGGTCAGGGCCCACTAGAAACCCAAAAGAACACAACAGAAAAAAGGGAAACCCCCCCTCAAAACGCAACGCACCGCATCGTCAACGTCAAATGTCGTCGTCGTCACCACTGAAGATCCTAACCGCTACACTCGTCCATCAACGATGGACCAGAAACTTCCGGAGGAGCGGTTACTTATCCAACAAAACGGAGGCCGTTCGTCCTAGTTCTGGAATCATTATCATCCGCTCTCGCGATTATTCTGTCGTCCCTCCTCTGTTCCAACCACCTTCCCCCACTATGGCCAACACTCTCACTACTGCTAGAGCCACTCCCGACTCATCCGCGGCTTCCCCGTCCAACAAAACGGTGCGTTTCGGGCACCCGACCCGCGGTTCACTTGCTTTTTTGTTGTTGTTGTTAATCATGTTTTTATCTGCAATCTGCTACCTGCCACGGTTACGTTATTGGCTCTTTAGCTGAACATGACGAACTAAGGGGACTATGGTGATAATTGGAAATAGTGAAACGACTATTTGGTAATATGCCATAGTATCTAACTAGTAGATTCGTAGTGATTGTTAGCGGTTAATTATGGTTTCGAGTTTGTGTGTGTTTATAAATCATTTGAGAATTGAACCGGAAAGAAGTTGGGGAATCGGTGAGGCTCTGACAAATGCTGATTTGTTGTTGGGAAAGTGCAGGTGAGGGTTGTCATAAAGGGAAGGGTGCAAGGGGTCTTCTACAGGGATTGGACCGTGGAGAATGCAACCCAATTGGGGTTGAAAGGGTGGGTAAGGAACAGGAGGGATGGATCTGTGGAGGCTCTCTTCAGTGGGGACGCGGACAAGGTCCAAGAGATGGAGCAGAGGTGCCGGCGCGGACCTCGTGATGCCCTGGTTACTGCCCTCCAGGTTTTCCCTTCTGATGATGACCCCGGGACCAAGTTCGAGCGAAAACAGACGGTTTGATTCTGTTTTCTGTTGGTTTGGTATTGGTATATTGAATAGTGCATCCACTTGGCTATTGTTTATGTATGATAATTTCAAGTTGGCATGTCGATTCCATTGTCATCGGGGTCTTAGATCTGGAGTCATTAGATATCCTTTAGATTTTGTTGGCTTTTGCTTGGGCATCTATTTATTTTTGGTTGATGGTTTATGGAAATCTACCGAATACAATTGAATTCTCCTCCCCCGTCAACATAATGCTACCATATGTTTTTGATGGCATATTTTATTATATCAATAGCAGCTTAGGAGATCCATTTTTCACAATGCTTCCTTGGAATCATGCTTTGCTGGAGAGCCTTCGTTGGATTTTGAAATACTACATTTTTTCAATCCCACAACTACATGTTTCGTTCCGACAAGAGATTGGTTAAAGATGTCTGATGCTTCTTCTCTTTGGTGGAAGCTGCATTTCTTTCTTGTCACCTTACAAAAATTATACCAAAGAAACACATCATATTCTTTTGAAGGCTGTGTACGAAGAACTTTTCATTAAGGGCATCGAGAGTAGATGCCACCACTGAAATGTTCACACCTCCAGTTCCATTTGGCATCCATGGCTAAAGATACGTGTTGGATCCGGCTTGATCTAAATAGTTGATCCTGGATAGGATCTCGTGCTTGCTGTAATCTGAGGCAATTAACAACCTCTAGACTATCGCTCTCGCGTAGTAATTGCTGCATATGGAAACATAGATGGATCTTACAAATGAATTTCAATATGCAGATTCATGAAAGAAATTCCATTGTGCTCTTAGTTACAACATTTGTAACACTTTATGATATTTGAGTTCAATGACTATTAGTTTATGGTCACCTAGGATCATTCTTCTGGCATTTGAAAGAAGAAGAATAAGGAATTAAGGATTTCTTGGGTCGATGGGTATAGCTGTTCCAAGGAAGGTAACTAGTTGTTTCTGGAGTGGTTCCTGCCGAAGCTTTTGAAAATCAGCATTTCTATGCGAGTCTTGTGAAAAAAAATGAAATAAAGAGATCTTGTCGGTTGATAAGTGTGGCATGTGAATGATTGTAGTTGCTGAAAGCCTGAAACCCACAACATTGGTTTCACATTCTCCAAATGAGCTTTTCTTTGTGTGATTGTTGGCAACCATCATTTTCAGGACTTGGATATATCCCCAGTAAATTTGTTGCTTTTTGATACCTTTTTGCGTGGTAGGATATTTATGCAACTCTGTATAAGGATGCTTATCCAATGTGAAAAGGCACATAACCTTTCAAAAAATGAAAAGGCACGTTGGTATTTGAAGCCTCTGTTACCTATTTATGCAACTCTGTAGGCTGTCGCTTATCATTTCTGTATGTAAGCTTGATATTTGAATATCACAATTGACTTTTGGCTGATGACAGAATGTGCGGTGTGCTAAATCCCTGCAGAATTGATGTCAAGCTTCTTGTTGATGGGACCATAACATCAAATCAACATGTTAAAAGTGGTTTATCTGGCTGTACCTTTGCTATTGGGTACCCCACACATTTCTTTGAAGTAACCTACTCTTTTAGCAATGGCCACTGTCAGTCAATGACAAGTAAACAGAAGTCTGGTAGGACTCGGAAAAGGCGCCACAGCGCTTGAGTTTGCTTATGGTTGATGTTTGTGCTTTTCAATTATAGATATTCCATCTGCTATGCAAGCAACTTAAATAACATCGTCAAACCTTGTTGACTATGCAGAGAGAGATTTTCTTGAGCTAAATGGGTTTGCTTGTCTGTTCCGTAAATGAGACATTAGGTTGAATTTAAATCAGATTGAAAGATTTTTGTTTTGAGTTGAACCAAATGATGTGAACAGCTGTTAGATTAGCCATAATTGTTGCACATTAAATTTATAGTACGCCTTTAACATCCAGCTGCGGCAAGAGATTGTACTCGCGTAAGTTGATAGTGCACGGCAATGGTTAAATGTAAAGTGGCCGCCGTAGTACCATTTTGTGAAGGAAGCTTTCTTGATAGCCGCATAAAGTGCATGTCAGGTTATTGTCTGTTGCCTCTTTTTTATGTTTCAGTTCAGATGCATAAATGTGAACTCCATTGGCCGGAGACTTACTCCAATAAACCACACGCATCTGAACAAGCGTTTTGAGAGTGATACATCATCGTCTTAGCTATTAGCTCTAATGTTGATCCACATGCAGCTGTCTAATTTCCGTTTATTGGCATGTTAGCCATTAGTTCCCTTCTCTTAAGTCTACCATCATCTCTGACTCTGTGTATAAATCCTAGATGAATCCTACCAAAGGATAGAAAATTGTGAACCATACGAACAAAAAGATAGAGAATTGTGAAACAGCTAGTGAAGTCTTATGTTGGTTGAGAAACTGTAGTGTGCAAAATGTGCCGGACCAAAGGTGGAGGGATGCTAAAGCTCATTCTGGATGAAGTAACAAAGGTACTCACATTTCCAAGACGTGCGGGCCCTACTTCTGATGGAGCTTCCAATGGTAATGAAGAGCTGGAGCTTAGGTTGGAGCAGCTCCCCGCCGATGTGAAGGAGGGGCATTTTGTTGTATGTGCCATTGATGATGGCCAACCTAAGAGATTTGTTATTGAATTGAACCATTTGGCTAACTTAGGGTTTATGAGGCTGTTGGAGCTTGCAGAGGAGGAATATGGTTTCAAGCAGGTTGGGGTGCTCACAGTCCCATGTAGGTCCGATGAGCTTCTGAGGATTCTTGAAGATGGTGAAAGGTCCATGTAGAGTCATCTAGCCACTAGTATCTTCCCTTGATTGGCTTGGGATTCTTGATTGAATTTTAATGAACCTAGAATGGAACGATAAGCTAGAAAGAAATGCCAAGGTTCAATGAAATTTGACATATTTATGCAATGTGCTGAATGGAAGGGCTATGCTTCATAATTTACATAATAGATTACGCTCCTCTTCTTTCCCTCCTATTTCACTTATTGTCGAAAGCTTATATCCAGCTTCATTAATGCATTGATCGTTATGGGACAATTGCATCATTTGATCATGTCAAGGACACATAAACACCGGGATGGTAGAGCCACGTGCTAAGGTCTGAATTTGGTAGTTCCTTTTGGATGTATAACTGCTGGATTGGGTGCACCCGTTATATTTCATGTTGGAACCTGCATATTGTATTAAAGATTCCTCCCATGTCATGCACATGTTTAAAGCTTTTTACTCGTTTGTGTGTTGAACTATTTTCTCACAGATGAAGCACAAGTTTTTTCTAAATATGAGGTTAGATGCAGTTTCCTTGTTCAAATTGCTTTTTACTTTGTGTTCCCGGTCTTAACTTCTCTACAGTTGCTTGTTACCTTCTCAGCCATGCGCCATTGGTAAATTAAGTCCTAGTTCACACCGATTAATTTCACCCACTGTTTGTGCTTTAAGTGTTGGAAACCTTCCATTTTTTACAGCGGTCAGCTAATGAATGGCTCTGCAAAAATTTTGCTGGTACCGGGTACATGTGGTAATGACTGGTACAACTTTAATCAGAGTACTTCTGTTCTGTCCTTGCATCTGCATCTGTGTGTTTGTTCATCTGCAGCTGACTAAATCCGTAGTAACCGAGATGAGTAAATGCAACCCATAAAAGAGGAAGCACTTTTAGTGAGAACTCATGAAGCTCCACATGGGAAGGACCCACTCTACCCACCGTAGCAATTCCGGTCCATTCTTGCACCTGCACCTTGCCATACACGTTCTATTAAATCATCACCTTGCTTGTCCTGCTTGGCATTTGCAAAGAGTTGGCAATCACCATGATCATATCTAGGGTCAAACATCTTGAAGATGTCACTAAGAGCGGAGTCGAGATGATACTGTCTATTCTGAGCAAGTTGCACACAAGCCTATTCTTGTCTAAAGGTGCCAGAGAAGGCCACTTTGTCGTTATTGCAACACGGGGTTGGGACTGGGAACCGAGGAGGTTCGTCGTCCAGTTGGGTTGCCTCAACAATCCTCGGTTTTTAAGGCTATTGAAGCAAGCCGAGGAAGAATTTGGCTTTTCCCACGAAGGAGCTCTTGAGATACCTTGTCATCCCGACGAGCTACAAAGCTTCGACGGGATTAGGAGGCTATGACGGCTCCCTGGTGATTGTACTGCCTCCTATTGAATCTAGTTTCTGGTTTCATTGATGCATGTTTTGTTTCTATATCTTTGACGTTGGTTTCTTTATGTGTATTGCTGATATTCTTCGAACTTGGTTGAATTTCTCTGCTCACATTATTTTTCATTCAAGTGTTACTGATACCAATATCATAAAAAACTGAGTGGAGAATAACAAATGGTGTCTTTTCATCTACTGGAAGATACTTGTTAAAACTGTCTTATTAGCTGATTGGTTGTGTGAAGGCGGCCATGTACGGTGCAGATGATCAGTATTAGCTGCAGAATTATAGCTGATACAAAAACTCAGTAAGTTTTTGAGGATTCCATGCGTCTTTTCCCGAGTAACACTACGGTGACTAATACGTGTCCAAAACGAACGAGTTCCTGGCCTTCCGTTTACATTGCGAACCATGGCCTAGTACACTTCGGAGCAATTATTGGGTCCTACAGGCTCCTTAAGGCAACTGGATATTGCCATTACAGCAGCTTCAACTGATGCATCTTCCCCCTGGTTTTCAGCATTAATCAGACACCTATTTGTTTCGTCCGGAACACGAAAGATCAAGGACTATGGTTGCACCAGGAAAATAAAAAAGTGTTCACCTTCTCTTTCCAGTAGAACATGTTCCCGTATTTACCGGCCAAGCGGCTCCAGAAGCTACGGGGAACGTCGAGATCGACAGTAGCTCCGACGTTGAAGTTCAATATGTTTCCTGGTCAAAGAGAACCATCATGCCTACCCTGATAATTCAACAACGAAAAGAGGATGCAGACGATGAACGAAGAACCGAAAGCTGCTGATTAGTTACCAAATGTTGGATCTGCAACGAAGACGATGGTTCTGTCGTCGACTTGCCAGAAGTCTCTAATTGCCAACCCTTGGGAAAAGATGAAGAAAAAGTTTGATCAAGACATTTCCTTTCACTTAATATATCTTGGAGAAGGAGAATGGCAATGTAGTTTACCTGGGGTATCAGGATAGTTTTGAGCTAGAACTCTTAGTTTGAACCCGGTGGCCTTTTCGATATCTGCAATCTCCTCAGCAAGTCTTCTCTCCTGCAGATAATCATATTGATGCAATCTTTATTGGCCCCATCAATGCTAGACTTTATAAGACATTAGATAGAACAACACTTAAGATTAATCGTTGTCCAATATGATGGCGGAAACCACAGAGTCGTAGTGCTCGAAAAGCACGAGAGCGCACCTGGCCGTCTGAGAGAAAACCAGCAACATCGATAACAGTGGTGAACTGTTTAGGGAGTAACTCTGGCTTGTTAACTCCAACTTTGGCCTCAGCGATTCCCACTCCTACAAGACCAGTAATCTCATTACCTTAAGGGATAAAGTTCCAGACCCACAAGCAGGTCATCTAAAAGCAATACTTATCTGTAAGCATTTCAAGCAGACATTTGAGGAAGTATAATGCATTACTTGCCCGATAGAGACAGGCCGAGTGCGAGAACTCCAGAAACCGCCGTGGTTAAGGATTTGGACCCGAAGTTAGACAACCAGTTGCCAAGTTTAGCAGAATTCCGTGCTGGTAAGCTAGATGAAAGAGATGAGGTAGATGGTAGAGACAGACAGGATGTAGTCTGAAGTGAAAAAGGAACCATAGTTTGGTCTTTTTCCTTGTCAGTGAGGAACCATACAAACTAAAAGATTGGAACTTTTTTCTAAGTAGATAAGGTCAGTGGATAAGGTCAGTGGACGTGTCTTTAATACCCTCCTGGACATTGCATAAGCTTTGAACTTATTTTTCTCTACTCCCCGACTAATTCCGAGCCAGAAACAAGAACATTCTCATGATGGATCAGCTGTTCAAAATATAGCAAGATGAAAGACTCGAAAGAGAGACTGCGAGTTGTTCTCTCTCGATGAATTGGTCCGGCCGGAAAACGAAATTTTTTGTGTAACAGAACAATGCTCAAAGACCAGGCTTGACTGATGTTGAAAATAGCGAGTTGCAGATTGCAGAAACAGTTGTAATTGGACAAGGAAAAGCATAGAATCCGAAGCTACGTGCGCGCATCTACGAGCGAGCAACCTGTGGATACATTTCCTTCTATACAACGGAAAAGCATTTAATCCCCTGTCATTTTTACAGTAACATGGAATGGTTCACCCAACAGACGTGAAAAGATTACTACAGAATTTGGGACCACAAATTTTATTTATGGAACAAACAAAAGAAGCAAATTAAGCCGAGTATGCGACGAAATGAACAGAAATGGTGATGACAGGAGAGGCCTAAGCTGCTGTCTGTAGTTCCTTCCAACAATCATCTCAGACAAACCCGAAGCCTATGGAAAGTAATGAGGCTCGTTGTAATAAAACCTTTGAAAATGTCTGTCGTACTTGTTCCACTGCACACACAAACAAATGTTATTGCTCAAACTTGGGTTTAGCTTGACATCACTTTTAACCAACAAATGTGCAGAAGTTAAGTGTACCATGAATTCATAAGGCTTTCCTTGCTCCTTAGCTTTCTTCCAGTGATATTGCCCGTACAGAAAAGCATTGTCATGCCAACTGCACATCGGAAAGTCCGAAAAAACTAAGCGATTTGATCACACTATCCATATAAGGTGCACTTATATTTAACATCTTGAAAGAACTCTCAACTAAGCAGCGAGTTTCATGATGCGAGTGAGAGACAAAACATGATGATGCTCGTATTGGTTTGCGAATTTTATGTTCAATCGCATCTTCTCGTTGTTATTATCATCCACGCTTTTGTTCACATTCCAATTTATTCCCTAAAATTCGTCGTTGATTATCATCGAAATAATTATTTTAGTTTAACCGATTCAAATTTTTCGGATCAAATTACATAGAGTATAAAAAAACCCAATCTCGGATTAATATAGTAACTGAAGTACTTTTATGCTGATAGGAAAAATAAAAATCGAATTGGAACTTGATATATTGAAATCCAAATATCATTATAGACTAAAATAATCAATCTATACATGGGCCGACCACTCCACGGCCCAGCCCAGATCAGACCCATGTTCATACCTGGGAACGGGTCTTCCTCCAAAATCCAACCTCTTCTCTCTCTCTCTCTCTCTCTCTCTCTCTCTCTCTCTCCTGGAATCCCAATTTCCGTGGTCTTTTCCGCTAAATTCTGGGGGTAACTCTCAAACTTTAGAACCTTCCAAAATTTCCCTCCAAATTCTCTCTCTTCTCTTCGCAACCAAAGAGTAAAGACCCTGTTTTGGAGCTAGGGTTTCCAAGAAAGCGAGTTCAAGTCCACGTGGGTTCCGTAAAGGGGGAGACTTTATGTACAAAGAACCCTAATTTTTGACATGTGGGTTCGGATATGAGCAATGGGAGGCCCAAACCGGACGACTTCGCCCGGTCGGTGACGAGGATGTCGGTGGCTCAAATCTGCGAGACTGTCGGCTTCGACGGCCCCAAGGAGTCTGCTTTGGATGCCCTAACCGACGTCGCCATCCGGTTCATCTGTGACCTTGGGAAGTCCGCGGCTTCCTCCGCGGGTCTGTCTGGTAGGTCTCATTGTAATTTCTTCGATATAGTTAGGGGATTGGAGGATTTAGGGGTGTTGTCGTTAGTTCATTTAGGGGCGTCGGGAGTTGACCGTTGTTTGACCAGTTCCGGGGTGGTTAACGAGGTTGTTCGGTTTGTGGAGAGTAATGAGGATGTCCCGTTTGCGCAACCTGTGCCTAGGTTTCCTGTTGTTAGGGAGAGGAAGTTGATTCCGAGTTTCGAGAGAATGGAGGAGACGCCCCCGGGGAAGCATGTCCCGGCCTGGCTTCCTGCGTTGCCTGATCCACACACGTACGTGCACACGCCCGTGTGGAGCGAGCGGGCGTCTGATCCCCGGGAGGAGAAGATAGAGCAGGCGAGACAGAGGAGGAAGGCCGAGAGGGCTTTGTTGAATTTGCAGCAGAGGTTGGTTGGTAAGAATGACGAATTGGATGTGGTTTCGGTGGAGCAAGGTAAAAGCCGTGTTTCGGTGATGGAAGCTTTTGCGCCAGCTATAGAGGCGGTGAAGGAGGTTGGGCTTGGTGACGATGGAGATGGTGAGAGGAAGTTGCTTCCTGAGAAGAGACCTGTTGTTAATTTTAGGATCAAGATGGGAAGGAAGTTGCTGTGTGATTCATTGGATCTGAGTCTTGCACGCAAAGTAGGAGGAAGGAAAAAGGATTGGTTGGGGCGGGATGATGAGAGGGATGACAAGAAGAGGAGAGCTGAATTTATTCTTAGGCACTCCATGGAAAATCCACAAGAACTGACCCAGATCTGAGAGATGTATTTGATCCTGCTCTTTTAAGGACGATGCCGACTTTAGTAGTTGTGAAGCAACTGAGTTGGCTGGTAATTTGATTCAAAGCATATTGTCAGCAATTTGTAGCCAGAAAAAAGTCCATGCCTCGTGATTCTCAATTACCAGGAAGAAACACAAAAACAGAACCGTATTGAGTTCATGACTTTACATCAGTTGGGTTCGGGGCCGATCAAGAATTTTGGACCGGCTTTGGCATTGACTTAAGCTTCAATTTAGAATTTGGGCCAAGATCATCATCTTTAGATCCCATTGGGGCTGCTCTGTTCATTCGTATATGTTGACATTTAATCCTAATGAATACGATGTTGAAGTTCACGAAATGAAACAATATTTATGTTGCATCCCCCAAAATGCCTAACCTTATTTCTCTACAAATCAAGGTAAGACTTAGACAGTACTCTTTGAAGCTCAGTTTCATTACAGGGAATGACCAGGACTCCCTTTTGATCATAGCCATATTCTTCAGCTGCTGAATCCAATAACTTAAGAAATTGCGGATTTGCAAGATATCTCAATTTGAGTGAGAACTTCTTAGACTTGCCATTGTTGAATGTGATGATTGAGAAGTACCCTTCTTTTGCATCTGCTTTTTTATTTGCTGCAGTAGCATGATTGAACACCAACCACCTGGTGAACGCCTTCATTAGCTGCTTGGTTGCTTCCACTATTTGCTTTATTTTTACCTTCCTCGCAACCAAATAAAGAAGATCTCCGCCATGTCTCATATTTCTGGAAAAAATTGGTGTCTATTAGTGTTGGTTTGGTCTTATTACCTTCCACTATATATAGGAGAAATGGGGACCATATTTGATATTGTCCTTTAATGCTGGGTTTGGTCTCCTTCAATGAAGAGTCTCCCACTTGGCCATTTCCCTGAGAACATGAGGTTGTGCTGAATTCCACTGATGGCAGGGTAATATTTTGACAAGGGAGACTCATAAATTGTTTTGGTCTTGTATGCTGAGCTTTTCCCTTCTATCTATTGTGGATAAGTTTGTTTAAGTTCAGATAATCATGTCTGTTCATATATCGGCATTCCATTTTCCTCGCATTGAATTCTCTTGCCTGTGGGCGGTCTACCCGAACACAGCTTGAGCTTGTTTCGCTGCAAACTCTTGGAGGAAAGGCACAGCTGATGGCGAAGTTGCCCAACATTTTGATATTGGATTGTGGACAAGTTTCTTGTATTGTTGATAAGCTTATACAGGTTCAATGAACTCTTTAATAATATTATTATGTCTTCGAGTGATCGGGACTTGTGGTCAATTTTTTCCCACTTAGCTGAATGTTCAAACGTATTCTTGGAGAACTTTGAGGCTGACATGCGTTGAGTCGATCTTTATTTTTCGAAACTAATCCCCAACTATAAAAGAGGACAAACACAACACATTTTTTCACAGCTATATTTATACGATTCGAATTTGAGTCATTTGAAATAAAAAAGCGAACTAAGTGTTTGTCATCGCCAATAATTGGGTAAAAATCAGTTTGATGGAATCAAATTCGATGCTGACAATGTGGAATTGTCAGCACTACTGCTGTTATTTTTATTGTCCTCCAGTGGCATCGATTCCAACTCCCAGTTCGATACTTTTTACCGACTTATTGGCACTTGTAAATTCAACTTCCATCTGCAACCCTCTTACAAATGAAAAAAGAATCGTCCGTGTTTTGTAACTTCTGATTATTGCTTGAGCACAAAATTTCACCTGGACTGGTAAAAATCATGAGACAACATCCAACGGCTAAGGTAAATCAAAAACCCTAAAACAAAACGCAACGGATGGGTAAAAGTTGCCACTTAAAACCTAATAATTGAAAATAGTACAACATTATATTGTCCAGGTTTGAATTAATAAAGCTATGAAATGAAGATTCAATCTTTCAGCTTCAACCCAGCTTCTGGAGGACATATTTTCCCCCGATGATTGAAGATCATAAAATCCAAGTTTGCAGGCAACGCGACGATCCTGTGCAAATGGACCAACTCGAGTCAATAACACTTTAAATTAACATTGACATTGACCATTGCTATAGAACAAATCATCCACTAATCACTATATTATATCAGGGGAGAACACATACTACATGTAATAAAGCTCAAAAGTAACAGTTCATCGGTAAGAACAATGATTCTGATAACTTGGGAGGTCATTAATAAAACATACAGTTCAACCTATTTCCTACAAGTTCATATCCGTAACATCCCTCCACCCTTGAACCATTAGCAAAATATATGGATGCTAGAAGATCCTTACTAGCTCCCCCAAAGTACAAATAGATTCACATCTTACCATTAAGCTTAGCTTATTACTAAAAATTTAGGTAGATTTCATTATTATGGGGACACTGTGTACTTCATGCATCAAAAGGCATGAAAACATTCTGCCCCACAGTATAGAGAGACACAAATTTGCTTCTCTAGACCATCAAATCACAAAAAGCTACTCAATCAATCAATCACTAGATGGAGCATTGGCTTAGAAAATAACCTACAACGAGTTTTGCAAGGTCTAAACCCAAAACCGTCTAAAGTCCCGAAAGTTTAAGCTCAATAGGCTGAACTTAATTCACCACAAAAAAGGTTCACTGGAACATAAATCGAAAGTCGTTTCAAGATGGTACAAGGAAACTCGATACTCAGATGCACAATTCAACAGCAGGGCCATCCTCTTGCAACTAGTCTAAGCTGTACTCTTTTTCCTTGGAGTTCATATATTTCTACTTACATGAAAAATAACAATTCAACAGCGGGAAAGAATCCAAAACCCAAGCCAACCGCGTTCAAGCAAATTGCACACAGTTCTAATATTGGTTGCTCCATCAGGCCACAAGTATACAATCACATACACGTAGTCTCCGAAAACTAACACGGCTCGGGTGTTAAAAACTAAAGAGAGGAAGAGCAAGGGGGTACCTATTGTCGTCAGACTGGGGAAGGATGGAGAGGAACTTGCCGGGGGCGGTCAAAGCAGCCCAGATGCACAACACCAACCCTAAGGCCAACTCGGCCGCCACCTGCAACACCAACCAAACCCACAACACATACACCCAAATTAATGAATTATCATCACAAAGCAAGAGAAGGGTTGGTTGTAAGAAAGGAACCGACTTGGATCGGAGGACCCGAGAATTCCTCTTCCATTATCTTCAACAGTCCCTTATCTGCCCAAAAACAACAATTTTAACAACAATCAGAAACAAAGTTTTGAAATAGTAAGGTTTTGGGGTTTAGGGTTTACACTGGATAGTGGAGTAAGCTGCGTGGAAGAGGGTTAGGATCCCCACGAACCCTATTGCGAACCCAGGTCCCATCTTTCAATTTCCCTGATCTCCCGGAATCCAATTCCAATTCCAATCTCTCTCTCTTTCTCTCTGATGCCAACTCCCAGATTTCCTCTCTCTTCTTCTTCTTCTCTCTTTCATAGGTTGGTCATTGGGCCTGGCTTCGTTTTATTCTGCTTCTGCCGGCCTAGGCCTATCCTGGAGCCCAATCTGTTCCTTTCAGATTTAAGATTTAAGATTTCCTTTTCTCATACCCTTTTTTGTGATAGAGATTTATTTATCTCGTATTATTATTATTATTATTATTATTATTATTATTATTATTATTATTATATTTTTAATTGTGATTTATTTTTTCGGTTGGTGTATGTTTTGGGGTTTGTAAGTCTTCACCATGTCAATGTGAACAAAAGAAATGTGACTTAATGGTCATTCATGCAAACACCATTTAAAAAAAAAAACTAATAATGATTAGAAATTGTCATCAAAACTTTGAATTTGGAGATCCACATAACCAAAATAAACAACACAAAGCATAAATTCTTGATAAAAATATCAAATAAATATAAAATACTAAAGTAAACTTTTTTCCTCTCTTGTTTTATGTAATTTTCATGTATCTTGCAATACAAAAACTTGGTAAGAACTTTATCAAACAGTAAGGAACTAAAAAGAAGTTTGCCCAAGCATCTATCCTCTCTTGTCCTCGAGCCCAAGAAGCTTAAGCTCGCTCCTCTTCCCGCGAAAGAAAAAACGAAAAAAGAGAAACCGCAGATAAAATCCTCCAGAAAATGGACGAGGTTCGGAAGCTGATAGGGTCCCCGACCCTCTTCTCCGTTAGCTCTTCGACCCATCGCCGCCTCCAACCGCCCAATGTGGGCCCGAGCATTTGGAAGAACAAAGCTGGACTCCTCAAACGCCGTTCCTTTCAAGCTTCGCGCCAAGGTTTAGCCTTTTCACTTGTACACGAGAACCCATTTGGAATTCGACTAAATCTGACCGGAAAGTCGGAATTATTCTTCTCTTTAGGTTCAAGGGAAGTACAAAGGTGCCTCGGAAGCTCGAGTAAAGACGAGGTAGCTTCTGGGTTCAAGCTTTATTTTTTTTTTTATAAATAAAATGAGAAATAAAGTTGCCGTTTTTAGTTTCTGGGTTTTTGCTTCTTTGTTTTTGGAAGGTTGGTTTTTTAGGGGAAGAGGGACCGGGGGGATTGCCTTGTGTACAGACTCTTGCAAAGTTCCCTAAGGAGGAGCTCAGGGGTAAAGTTGTGATGGTGAGGTTTGAGGCTGCCATTTTGCTTAGGGAAGATGTGTACCGGAGCTCTGTTGCCGCTGTTCGTAGCATCCGGTACTTATGTGAGTCTGGAGCGAAAGTAATTCTCGTAGGCGAATGGGGGAGGAGGAGGAGGAGAAACTGTGAATTCCAGTCTGAGGATTCTGTTGCCGGTGATGGTTTATCTTGTGCTCGGGTTACCAAATTGGTGGATCAAAACGGGTTGCTTGGTTTGTACTTTGTAACTGGGTCTATGTTTGTTTTATTGTTGTTGCAGATTGGTTGTCGACTATCCTTCAGCACAAAGTGGCTGTTTTAAGATGGTTAGGGAATGGTGTGCTGTTGGAGTCGGAAATACAGTGGGGAGCAGACGTGTTTCTTCTTGAGAATCTGGCCAGGTTTAAGGAGGAGGTTGCCAACTGTTTGGGATTCGCTAAGTTGTTGGCATCAGGAGTTGATGTTTTTGTTAACGATTCCTTTTCCGTATCTCATAAAATTCTCGCATCGACAGTTGGTATCGCCCGGTTTTGCGATGCGTGCATTGCAGGCTTTCATCTTGAAGAGAATTTGGAGTTACTACAGAATGTCATGACATCCGGCAAAAAACCGTATGTTGCAATTGTATGTCCCATATATTCGTGCACAATCAGCTAGAATGAGCACTCTTGTCATATCGCTGTTAGATTGTCCTGAATCTTACACCTGCTGAATCTTGCTTTGTTCTTTGTATCCTGTCTGATCTGGTGTAGATTGGAGGTGCTAATCTCAGACACAATGAAGCTGCTGTTCGCTTTTTAGCTTCTATATGCGATGCACTGGTTTTTGTTGGAATGATGTCATTCCAAATAATGCATGCCATGGGACTTCAAGTTGCTTCGACTCTCTTAGAACCCGGGACATTCAAAGCAGCTTCAAACATTGTTCAGTTAGCACAGGATAGAAACATTCCTGTCGTATATCCGACCGACTTTTGGTGCAAGGATAACCAGAATCTGAGGACATTGGAAGATGTGTCTGCTCATGGTATTGGAATCAGTAAGTTTCTTGTCTCTGGCTTTGTATATGCGCTTTCTTTATGCCCATTGATCACAAGATTGCTGTTTTTTTCAATAGTCACATTGCATATATTCAGTATCTGCTCTTGGCTCTAAGTTGCTGATTCCATAAGTTTTAATAATTCGTCTGTCGCAGAGGCTGGCCCTTGATGGTGTCAATATCTGTCGATCTCTTTTAAGGGCAGTATTGTACTTGGTCTATAAAAATGTCTTTTTTCTGTGCCTTTTGGATTGTTTCATTTTGCACCATTCTGTCGAGGTTTCCAATATCCATCCACATTTTTTGTTCGCTTTTCTTGCTTTGGTTTCACCTGAATGCTTTTAAATGCTAGACATGCTGCCTATGGATCTTGGACCTGCATCACTGAACAGAATACACACTATTCTCATGAATAGCAAGGTAAAGGGTAAAAATGGCTCTGCTTTATCTTAAAGCCTGTATTGAAATCAGAAAGAGAACCCGGCATACGAATTATGATGAGAAAAGATACTCGACTGATGAAAGTCAAACAAAATAATGCTAACGATGCTTCTGAAGTACATAGGTTTTTTGCAGTAGACCTAGGTTTGATGTAGGAGATATAGATTTAAACAAAAGGGGAGAAAACATTTAGGAGTTGAAGTGACATTTATCTGCAACTTCAATCCTTGTTCTTAACCTTTGCATTCCATGCTTATTTGTCATCTTTTTCAGGTTTTTCTGCTCTTGTTTTATCTGACAAGCTTCTCTTTCTATTTAAATTTCCAGAAAATCGTATGGATTGGTCCAGTAAAGTTTAAATCCGCAGATCACGAGATCGAAGGATCATCGAGAGTTGCCAAAATGCTCCATGACCTAACTAAAAGAAATTGCGACATATCTGTGGTGGGGGAGATGTCATGCTGCGCAATGAAAAAGTCACAATGTATTTCAGGTTACAATAGGCTTGAGAATGCTTCAGTTGTGTGGGAAGCTTTGAAAGGACGAAATCTTCCTGGTATCGTTGCACTGGATAGAGTAGGCCCGTTGACAAATATCTCCTTGGTTTATGATTTTTCAATTTAAGAGCACATAATCTGATATCTGTTTCAAATAAGGCCATGGAAAGAACTCACCTTCTCATTTTTATTTTTTGTGTTTTATGCTTTTCCTTGCTGGGATCTTATGGTTTGTGCCTTCAGGCATATCCTGTCGAGATAGATTGGACATCTGTATACAGTGATCCCACAAAGCCGTTGGCTGTTGATATTGGAAGTGGTACTACTCTTCTCTCATCTTAATGTTATATCCCTTAATTTTGTACCGTAAATATTGTTTAAGTTCCATGAATTAATTAATGAATGAGTGAATATAAGACGTATATTCATATACTATCAAAGATTTCTGTGACATTAAAAATGAATGGCAGGAAATGGTCTGTTTCTTCTGCAGATGGCTAAGCAGACACATGACGTAAATTTTCTTGGTCTGGAGATGAACAAAAAGGTTTTCCATCTTTGCTGGTTCTGGATTTTATACCAAGCCTTAATTGCCCGAGTTATTTTTCTCAACTTTATTTGCACCATTGCAGCTTGTACCACGGTGTTTGGATTCTGTCCATCAATCTGGCATCAAGAATGTGCACTTCATTGCAACAAATGCAACTTCAACCTTCCGCTCCATAGTTTCCAGTTACTCTGGAGAGTTAGTCCTGGTCTCTATTCAGGTTAAATTCAAATTTAGCTTTAACAAGGGGAAAAAGGAAAATGACTTGTGTTATTTTTGTAGAACATTTTGTTATTGTGAATTTGTGATACATATGCCGCCCAAATTCACATGTTTCCTCCATTCTGCAATACATACATACATACATACATACATACATACATACATGCATACATATATGTATATATATGTGTATCTATGTATATATGTATATGTATATATGTGTATGTATATATATATGTATGGATGTGAAATTGAATCTTATATCTGTTGATGGCATGAGAATGAACAATGTCTGTTGCTTCTAACTGTATAACCTAAGCTGACTTGCTTAGTTCAGTGTCCGAATCCAGATTTTAATGACCCGGAAAAAAGATGGAGGATGTTGCAAAGGTCATTGGTTGAAGCAATAGCAGATCTACTTTCATCTGACGGAAAGGTAACAAATTCTTACCATTCACATTCAGGCTTTTGCTTTCGCTTGGTCGTGAATGCAACTAGCGTGTTTAGGTGAATAGTTTCTGACAATTCCTTGTTGTCAGTTATTTCTGCAATCTGACGTGGAAGAGGTGGCTATCCGAATGAGAGAATTATTTCTGAAATATGGGAAGGGCAAGATCACGCTGGAGCATCAACATGCGTGTAAACAAAAGAGAGGATTGTGGATGGAGGAGAATCCATTCGGAGTAAGGTCGGATTGGGAGAAGCATGTACTTGATCGTGGGGGCAACATGTACAGGTTGTTGATGCTCTCAAGACCAGGATGACATCTGGGGTTTCGGCAACTAGTTACCGGACCTGTGCAAGTTTGGTAATACTGTTGACGGGGAATGAGACATGATTCCCGGGTTCATAGCTACTCAGCATAATCTTTTTATATTTTATCTTCGGGTTGAACACGGTTGGCTTGAGTTTTGGATTCCTTCTGGCCGTTGAATTGTTATTTTTCATGTAAGTAGAAATATATGAACCTTTCTTCCAAAATATCGGCAGAATTAAGGAGGAACAATCTATTGTCTTCTTTTTCAAATGTTATATCAATTTTTTTTAAAGTCGTTAGTAAATTGATTGAGATCATTAATGTATTGGCCAAATTCAAACAATCTTGTATTTTTAGCATGTATAATCTTTGCTTCCAATAAAATTTGTTCGACAAAGACAACCATATATCTTGTCTCAAATTTCTTTCATATCTGAGTTAGTGACTCATCATCCACAACATGATACATCACATCGTCCGATAATTACATTCATTCTTGTTTCTTCATCTTCTCAGTTTTTTATTCGAGAGTGTCCATTGTTTTGAATTAATGTTCGTAAAATATATTTTGTGTTGTCATGGCTGAGTTGTAAGAGATTAGAATAGTTATCATCTCAATTGTGATTGCCTTTTTTTCACCAAAAGAAGTTGACCTTTTCTCTACATTTCAAAACAAGGTTGACGCTTTCAACTCGATATTTTTTTTTCCTAATATGTGCGTTTGGTCCTAGTTGACCTATATTTAAAAAATAATAATAATAAAACCCAAGTTTATCTTGCAATGATGCAAACATGAAAACCTGATTTTGATAAGGGACTAATAATACCTGAATTGGGTTAGTGCAAACGATGTGTTATTTCCTAAAATAAAAATTTTAAACCACCACACTTCTTTTTTTAGACTCCAAAACATCAAATTACCAAATTTTGATAAATTTTTTTTCTCGAATTCCTATTTATATGGTAATATTGAGTAGAGATCCATAAATAAAGAGATACACATGTAGCCACGTTAAATAATTAGCGTAAGCAAGGTGGCATAATCTGCTTTAGCTCTCCTCTCGCTTGGACAACGGACCAAACCAAACATTTTGCATTTTTAATTCTAATCGGCAAAAGAAGAAAAAAAGGTAATAAACCGTATCCCTGAATAATATTAAACAAATAATACCCCACCAAGGCCAACTTATTTAATTTTTTGTGTTAATTTTTTCCCCAAAAACTGAAATAGGAAGAAAAAAATTGGACAGGAAGAGAAAAAGGTAGGAAATTATTCCTTCATATTTTTTTCTCTCTCTCTCTTACTCACTGTAGACGGTAGATTTTTGTCCGGATTTGAGTTACTTTTCATGTGAAATTCCTAATCTCATTTGGTCCGATTTTAGGGTTCCACGTCTGAATCTCTCCGACTTCTCCTCTCAGGTGCTCAATTAATTCAAATCCCATTTCCTAGTTTCTCCTTCGAATTTTTTTGGATTAATTGTATGATTTTTTTTTGGAAGTTGATCGATAAATTCGGAACCCTAGTTCTTGCTTTGGCAGATGAAAATTTAGGGGAAAGTTTAGAAATTGAAGATTCTCTCTGTGTTGTTTCGCTCTCTCGTTCGGGTTTCTTAAAATTAGCTCTTTTGCAATGTTGATTTGTTGAATTGTGTATATTAGCTGATAATTTGTCTTGATTTTGTTCAATTTTGGGATTTAAGTTTCTGAACCCTAATGTGTTGAGTATACTAGCATTTGCAGGTTCTTTCACTTTTTTTTTTCAAACAAAAATATGTTTTGACGATAAATTGAGCTTCACCGTGTGATTTTCGGTTTGTTGTTGCTGTTTAGGAACTGGAAATTTGGTAGAAGTTAACCTTTTAGTTAAAGTCTGATCGCTTGAATTCGTGATCATGTGATTTTGAAACATTCAGGTTGTTGTTGATGCTAGGAACTGGAAATTTGGTGGAAGTTAAGCTTTGAGTCAACGTCCTGATCGCTTAAGTCTTGATCGTGTGATTTTAGGAACTGGAAATTTGGTGGAAGTTAAGCTTTTATTTAATCATGTCCACTCATTGAGCTGACTTGATTTCTCGCTATTTTTATGATTATCTTCAGTTGCAAGAGAGTTGCTGCTCAAGAATTTGATGTAAAGAGTTTCTGCCACAGTTTGGCACAATTTGGTGCTTGTCTAATGCCCAAATCACAGTGATGGATTCACGGTCTCAAACGGTCCTGGACACTGGGGGAAGCCATGATCTGGTTAAGGCTTCAATTCATGATGGAGATCCTCATATTGTCTCGTCCACTCCTCAATGTAATGAGCCACAACAGCCTGGTAAGACTATTGCAGCAAAAAAACCAACACGGCAGTGGGCTGCATGGACACACCAAGAGGAGGAGAGCTTCTTCACTGCATTACGACAATTTGGAAAGGCATGTCATGGCAGTCACGTTGAAATGCTATTTAGGTCCCTGAGCAATATGGTTTCTAATTTCTGGTTATGCTTGCAGAACTTTGAAAAGATCACTCGTAGAGTTCAAAGTAAAAACAAGGATCAGGTACTAATTAGCAAATCCACTTGCCTATTTTTTTGTCGTTCTTTCTCCTGCTAAATAACCAAGTTTCATGTCATTCTTAATACAGGTCAGACACTACTATTACCGCCTGGTAAGGCGAATGAAAAAGTTGCTGGGTCCAGAACTGTCTTTTGATGCAAAGAACTCTAAAGATACCAATGCCGCAATGCTTCGATGGTAATCTAATTTCTGAATTATTTGATCATTATATTTTTAAGGAATAATTAGCCTAAGGTTTATTGCTCTTTGAACAAACACCATTTTGAATCCTTCCTGTTTCCAATAACCTTTCTCGGTCCTCGTAGTTTGACTTAATAAAGCGTTTTAGTCCCTAATGGCTCAATGTCAATGATCAACATAATTTCAAAATAACACTTATACCCTTCAATTAAAAAATAAAATTTTTTGATCATCTTCTACCTCCTTTCAACCTTCTTCTTATAAACAATTCAACAAGATTCCTGAACACCAAATAAATTTCTTCTAGTAAATCAAAATCAAGTACCATTTAAACAAACTAAATCAAACTCAAACAAAATCAATTTCTGGGTGCAATTTTTGTCATCTTTAATGGCCTGTCTTAATTTGACAGCAACCAAACAACCAATCAATTTCTGGGTTTAATTTTCCTCCTCCTCGACCCCAACGTTCACCCACACTCTAGATCGTCTAATGCGAACTAACAAAACCCAGAAAACTAGTTGGAATTTGTGACAAGAAACTTTGTTCCGTGAACTTTTTGTGCCATGAAATTTTGTGCCACGACAAATTTCTGGGTTTCATTTTCATCCTCCTCCCCTGTCCCCATACACATTGTTCGATGGTCGATTCAGTAATAAGTAAATAGGAATTTATAGTTGTACCTCGTGTAATATAGAAATCCGGGGTCAAGGGATTCAACCTCCATTGAAGAGTAGATAGCACCATGATTATTTTTTAAATCCTAACGCACTCAGCCACCATTTTGCTCAATGCTTTTGGTTACCTTCCTCTCACTAGGTGTCTATTAGATTCATTTCTTCTTTTTTCTGAAAGGGAATTCATTTCGTCTCAAACCCTAATTTGTGTTAATTATCTCCTTTTCCTGTAACTCCAATCAACCCAAAAAATGAGATTTGGGAGAATCTGGAGCGCATTTATTTCATGGGTTGGGTGAAGGATAGGAAGAAGATGAGATTGTTAATTGATTTGATTTCCAGGGAAGAAGATGGAGATTTTTTTTGTTATTTTTTCAAGGGTGTAGTGGTAAAAAAAAGTTTATGTTGACTGCTGACATCATCAGTTGACCTATTAGGGAATAAAAATCGTATTATGTCAAACTAGGAGGACCAAGAAATGTTGTTGGAAACAGTAAGGACTGAAAAGGGTGTTTGTTCAAAGAACAGGGACCTTACGCTAATTATCCCTATTTTTAAAGGTACATAAGCAAAACATAGGTAAGGAAGTCCCTTTTAAAATGTTGTTAGGAAAGTAGAAGATTGTGAAGCTCTCAACTAGCAAACAATTCCTTAGGCAGCTAGAAGTTAACACACTAGCTGCATTGGAGGTGGTGTTTGTGACTGGATGCATTTCTCTGTATGTCTCTAGCGGCTACAATTGGTGGCCACCATTATGGATTTGATTTTTATTATCGCTTTACTCCTGGATTTTCCTGCAGGTGGTCTTTGTTGGAAAAGTATAGTTGCAAGGCGTCAAAGCTTCACCTAAAGCCACGTCGTTTCAAGATATTCATAGAAGCCTTGGTTAGTGAGACTGATCTTACATTGAATATTAATGCAATTGGCTGGCACATTGGCTTCTGTTGTCGCATTCTCAATTGATGAAGTGTTTTTGTCTATGAAGGAGAGTCAACTCATGAAAGACAGAAAGAAGAATGTAAAGAAACAACCTTCTCTTGGGGATAATACTTCTCCTGTGGTGCCAGGCTCTATCACTAACCATAATAGACCACCATCAAATGATCCCCAAATGGTTAAACTGGTTCTCATGGACAGCCAGAACATCCAAAGACTGGGGACTGGTAGAATGAAGCGCAATATCAACATTGGTGTTATTCGTAGCAAGAAGGGGGATACAGCATTGATTAAACCTGCTCGGCAAAGACGGAAACAAGGTAATTGTTGGGTCGTCTAATAGTTTGTCTGTTAGATATGAATTGTCATCCAAGGTTAAATTGAAGTCAGATGTAAAAATCATGTACAAGATTCCTGTGTTGAGTATTTTCTATTCATTGAAAAGCTTAGCCTAAATTTAGTGGTTTTGCCAGTATAGTTAAATTTAGTGGAGAATATCTTGGGATTTACACCTTGAGAGTTTAGCCAAAATTGACATCTTTCGAAAATTTTTCTGAAAACTTCTTGTTGTATTATCATCAACATTGTCATGTAAGTTTCAGGAGTTGCCTCGCCAGCCGCATATAAAAAATGGGAAAAGGCAGCAATTGCTGGTGTTTCTCTGGTAGCTGATGCTGCTGAGCATTTGGAGCGTGCAGCCCCCGACAGAGAGTTCCAGAATGAACAAGTTATGCCAGGTAAAGGAGGTATTAGCCGTCTTTTTAGTAAGGGTTTCTTAGGGCTAGTTTCCGCTTTATCTTTGGTTCCTAGAGTTGAAGCCGTGGCAGAACCAGGCTCGAAGTGTTAACATTTTTTCATTGTCTGCTTTTCCAGAGAACAAATATGACGACAATATCACACTAAAGCTTAAGCTCCAGTTGTTCCCCATTGATGATGCTACACGAAGAGCCTTGGAAATGGTTAGCAGACAAGATTTACGATGATAGTTTGCATTTGAAAGCTCTGATTGTTGTTTGTTGATGAACATCTTAAGGAGATCCTGCTGCTCCATGCTTGCAGGACAAACATAATCCGCACCTTGAACTCACTCTTAGCACACGGAAAAAGATATCATCTGTAATGGAGCATCTGAACAAGAAATGGGGTAATTCTAGTGTCGCAGGTAAACAACTCATGCTGTTTCCTTACTATGCTCAGAGAGAAAATCTTATGGGTTGTCAAGGCTGGACTCAGGAGTCGGTGGCCAGTGCTGCTGATGTGTACATGACCGTTGGGAGTCCTCCAGTATTTCGCCTAAGGTTTTTTTATACTCCTTCAATTTAAGTATCATTTACATGCTTATTCAATTGACACATTAACTAAAATGTCCTTAAATAAAGGTATGGTTGGTTCTTCAACGATGATTTTGCCCTCTCAAATCGGCAAAATTGTTCATCACCCGATCAAAATTTCAGAGGAGAAACAGCGGTCCTCGAAAATAGCATGGAGAAGGTTGGAGACCTTGTACACAGTTGTGGGATGTCCATCAGTGGTCCATCTACAAACCCTGTATCTTCCAAGCAGTTTGAGCTGACTGCTGTTAACAGGAATGATACTCCAACAACCCCTGCCTTCAATGCCCCCAATAAGGTGAATGGACAAGAAACTAAAAATGAGCTTATCCATTCCCCATCAGTTGCACAATGGTGTAAAAATGGCAGTGGTCTCACAGTTAATAAAGACTACGAGGTACCGTTTTTGTTTTACATCAAACAGGTCATAATATATCATTCATCAGCTTACGTAGAAGTGGGATACTGTGACAATTATGTGCATAATTGAAAAACGCCTTGTTATAGCTAGCACAACTATCAAAGTTTTTTTATGGTTATAGTCATCTTGCAACTATACCACCGTGTTTTTTCCGTATCAGATTAGATTAATATGAAAGTAATCCTCATTTTATATCTTGCATTTCTTGTTTATTCGGAGTACCTGGAACTGAATCTCTGTCTGGTAAAACCAATGATAGACTTGGTACCGACTCCATTGGTAGGAAAAATGCTTGGTGATTGCTGTTTCTGAGAAACCTTATCAAATCTTGTGTGATTATTGTCGGGAGTTCTAAAAATTTTGTTTCTCTTCTTTTCTTCTCTCATTGTTAAATGAGACTATTTCTACGACTTGCCAGTCTTGTTTATCTGCAACTTCTATGTTTTAAACTCCCGACTATTATTCACTGAACTTGTCGGTAATCTTATACTAACAGGATGTCCCGAGGTTGAGTAATGGTGCTACAATATCTCAAGGAGAGTGGGCTGATAGTCTCACCAACATCAGCATTGGAGATCTACTCTCTGAAGTGTCCCCTGTTGAAGATCATAACTGCACTGCCGTGGCTCCGACCCAAAGTGACCTGTATCTGCATCAGACCCCATTCAGCTGCGACTCATTTGATGCTGCTATTGCGGCTCACTTATTAAAGCATCAGAAGACGGTGCTTCCATCTACTGAAGCACCCGAGACATATTCGATCTGGGATGCTGAAGAAACATGTGATGCCTTTGCTTTTCAAAAGCCTGCTGCCTTATGTCAGGAATCCCCTACTTCTTCGGCCATTCCTTCTCTATGGGTTGAGAAACAGGTGCTGAAAACAAACTCAGTGGCCACAGATGGCTCTTTAGAGGTACACTTCCTAAATTCTCTCGGACCAAATCCGTGGCTGGTGAAATTTTTCTAGTAGGACGTTTGTCACATCAATTTTTTGCATCTTTATTTTGCACTGTAGGAGTTGCCTGGCGTGGATTTTCTCGCTGACAAGAAACAAACAAATGACTCCGGACTAACAGATATGTATTGGGTAAGTTATTACCCCGTCCTTCGGTGTGCTATTGTTGTTTATGCCTCCAACTCACCTAAGCGAAGTGTTCTTTTTAAACATCATTGTGTTGTCTAGAAGTGGAATTAAGATATTTTGCTAGTTGATATGTTGTCTATGGAAATCGGGTCCGCTCTCTCTCGCTTACTCTCTTTTGTTGTCTTCCATTGACTCCATGGTTTATCATGCAGCCCGACTCATTAGGACCATTGGACGTGGATCTACTAACTCCTAAATACCATGGTAACGACCTAATTCTAAGTGATAGCCTCAGTGGGTTCAACCGCTTGCTAGCCAACAGCTTGGATGCATTCCAGAACTGCTCTTTCTTCACCGGACAAGGACTCATCACGAAAAGTTGAAAGCTCAAGCAGCTGTCTCATTCTCAGATTTTGAATTCGGTAACAGGGTTTTGCAAAGTTGCCAATTTGGATCTCAGAATTCACCTTTCTTGAATAATATTAACATCATCGTCGAAACTTTCGGACCAATGATTCCAAGATCGAGTCAACTGGTACCGGGAGTGCACTGATGAAACAAGTTCGGTCGTGAAGAACCTGGCTGTTGTTGATTTGTTTGTTGTACAGAACTAGAAACTAAAGCAGCTATTGTCTCTTGATTGTTTAGTTTGTTCCTACATGTAAATTAAGGTCAAACTGTGGTTAACTGCAGCTGTAACGAAACCGGAGACCCTCCGGTGGTGGGTCTCCGGAATGTTAATTGTTTGTTTGGTGTGCATCGCCTCCTTAGAAATCTGATGGTTAGAGTTTGAACCACATGACATTGGACAGGACATGAAGTTTCTTTTAGTTTCTCCCTTGTCTTTTGCCTTTTGGCATTTGTAACAGGCGGCTTCTGATGAATGATAATTCATAATTTCTGAGAATTTATTTGGTTGAAGAATTTACACTAATGCTTTCCCTTGTACAAGGATGAGATAATTGGTTCGTATCAGGAGGAGATTGAATGTCAGTTCGGGTAAAAAAAACTGCAAATGTCGGATTCTTTCCTCATTTGATTCAGTTTCTCTCTGAGATGCATGTGAAATAGTAGCTGTTTATATTTAAAACGATAGAAATAGATGTTGATCGGTGGTGCTATTTATGACATCTTGTCCTTGTATAAAAAAAAATAACAGATGATGTTCACTCCTTTTGGCCGTTGTTTTTCTGAAAGGTAGAATGTTACCGTGGAGTAAAAATTGCAACGACAAAAAAAAAATCTCGATTACTCTGCAGATACGTAGCAAATAATTTGTCGATTATTATCATTTTGATACAACGTGGTACTAAAATAAGAATGCAAACGCACCAAATAAGAGATGATCACTTCTTAAGAAATTAATCAAAACTTTTGCACCAATCGGTAAATCTTTATTGATGAACACATCTATGCACAGCTATTTAACTATCTACAACTACAATAAGAATGTTGTTACTTCTTTTGCTAATTAGCTTTATTTCTTCTTCTCTACTTCATGATAATACCGGTACAAAAAATGTAAATGACAGATAAGATGTTGAACACACAAAATATTTTGTTTGATATTTAAATTAACTAGTATCCGTACATTTATCTTGGACCAAATAATTCCATTTCGAAAAAGTAGAACCTGAAACTGAGGATGACGACTGCACGAAGATCATCACGTGGTAGCTGTGGCCGAAAGCCGACATATTTCAAGAAAAACACTGATATGAAGTAGTAGTATTATTATTGGCCGTTCTTTCTGTTACCATCAAGACCAAAATGCGAAGGTGACATATAACTTCTGATATAATGCACACATTTATTATCTAAACCATACAGACAAGGACACTACGAATGTCGCATTAAGTACGTGGTGATTATCGTAAAATTATGATTAACTACGTGGTGATTACCGTAAAATTATGATTAGTCGCCATCGTGATTATTAGTGGCAGCCGACGGGGTCAGCCGGTCAGTGCTCCTTATCGTCAGAGTGCACTATCCAACAGCGGAGAGACGCATTTTCCATCTTCCGGGACATGTGATACTTGGATAGGCCACGCAGCTTGGCCAATTGGCAGCCACGTGGCAGAAGTCAATTTTATGGACGAAGATAATATATAGTTTTATATTTACGTACACACTTTTTGCGGATTATATTCTAATAATAAATTTACGTATGATCTGCTAGTAATAAATGATCTACGCATGTCCTCATCTCGATAGAGATGAATACATATTAACTAATTGAGGTGCATCGTCTAGAACTAAATTGTTATATTAGTTACACGTATTAGGAATGGAATCCTTGAATTCCATCAATTCTTGTGTTATTGTATTGTTTTTGGAGTTCAGGCAAATACAATATTATACGCGTCATAATCGTACATTGGTATTTGGTATAAGTATGCGTAAGATGACAAACATGCTCACACAAAAAGGATAGACTAACAGTTCAATTATTGTTTGTCATTTCAGATTGAAAGAGACAAGTACATGCTTGAATGCCGTCTAATTATAGGAAAAAAAATCATAAAACCCAAACAAAGTAACGCTATCTGGAAATGGTGACTTGGTGACCAGTAAAAGCTTATGTGGAACTGTTTCATAAATGTGCTATTGGAGTGCGTGTAATTTGGATAAGTTTCCCCTTTCGACAAAATATACTAACAGATTCTTTTGGACCTTTTATGTTTCTCTAAATTTCATATTCTGTATTTTTATTTCATTTTTCTAATGTACTTATTTTGATGAAATATACTTTGGATCCGATAATTTTTTTAAAAATCAATGAAAAATGGAACTGATGAACTCAAAATTTACGTTTTTGTCGTTTAGGAAAATGAACGTATAACTTTGTTTTTTGGGAAAAGTAACTTTTAGTACCCTGTGGTTTCTGCAAAAATCACTTCAGTACCCTGTGGTTTAAAACCCATCAATCGGGTCATACCTCACCAATTTTCCATCACTTTGGTCCCAAAATTACGATACTACCCCTCCCTCAATCAGAACCTAACCAAACCTAATTCAACCCGACCAAATCCACATCCTATTCAACCCAATAGAGCGTGAAAAATAGGATATGACTCGGATTGAGCTGAAATTTTATAAGAAGCATCCTAAAAATACACATGATTTACAAAAAAAAATTCAGGAATTTTTGAGGTCCGGAAGTATTTTTTTTATTTTTCGATGCACTGAAACTTCGTAAAATTGTATAAAATAGAAAATGCGTCTAATTGAGTTAAAACTTGTCTCAAGGATGCATTTTGGTTTCTAAATTTATTAGATATTCTTAAGATTTTCTAGGACAAGTTCCAACTCAATTGGATATATTTTCTATTTTCTACAATTTTACAAAGTTTTAGCGTTTCGAAAAATAAATAAAAATTACTTTCAGAACTCTAAAATTTCTGAATTTTTTTTTGTAAATAATGTGTATTTTTAGGATGCTTCTTGTAAAATTTTAGCTCAATCCGAGTCATATCCTATTTTTTACGCCCCATTGGGTTGAATTGGATGTTGATTCGGTCAGATTGAATTGGGTTTGGTTAGGTTCTGATTGAGGGAGGGGTAGTATCGTAATTTTAGGACCAAATTGATAGAAAATTGGTGAGGTATGACCCGATTGATGGGTTTTAAACCATAGGGTACTAAAGTGATTTTCGCAAAAACTACAGGGTACTAAAAGTGACTTTTCCCTTGTTTTTTTCCTCTATGTAGAATGACTATCATAATTTCAATCTCCTCCATTGGTAAAATGAGTTACTTTATCCTAATTTAAATGTGTATAGTTCGAAGTATAAAAATTTACTAACGTTAATTTTGTTTTAAACAAGAACTAACATTAAAATATGTTAATTATATTTGTGGTTATCGAACAATCTTAGCAAACTCAAATTTAGATTGATCCACTTAATGAATTTCCGACAACATCGGTATAAAACAAGGAAACTCAAACTCGCTCCTCCTAAAGCATAACCACGGCTACAAATATTGCTTCAAAAGCTCCTTCCCATTGATCTGCGCACCAGCTTCCAAGAAAACATGGAAAATGCAAACCAAAAAACCACAAGACCTCATGTCCTAATGGTACCTTACCCTCTCCAAGGCCACATAATCCCTTTCACCCACCTTGCCCTAAAACTAGCCTCCAAGGGCTTTATCATTACCTTCGTCAACACGGAATCAAACCACCACCAAATAACCACCACCAACCCTTCCAACCACGGCCACGATCTATTCGCCGGAGCCAAGAAGTCTGGCCTCGATATCCGGTACGCGACGATCAGCGATGGGTTCCCTCTGGATTTCGACAGGTCCCTCAACAGGGACCAGTTCTGGGAGGGAACCCTGCATGTTTTCTCGGCTCACGTCGACGACCTTCTGGAGAAGATGTCCAAAACGGCAAGCCCTCCTGTGACTTGTCTGATCTCCGACACTTTCTATGTCTGGTCGTCGACGGTGGCCAAGAAGCATAACCTCGTCAACGTGTCGTTTTGGACGGAGCCAGCTTTGGTCCTTTCTCTCTACTACCACTTGCACCTCCTCAAGATCAACGGTCATTTCGCCTGCAATGGTATATATCCATTTGTTGAATAGTTTCTTTTATGTATTGAACTTTTCAAAAAAATTAGGATCACAAAAAAATATTTGGAGTCACAGGTGCTGCCCCACTAAATTAATGACATTTTTAACATTTACACCAAATATTTTAATAATTATATAAATTTGTCCATCTATGCACCAATAAAAATATGCATTGACAACAATACTGAAATTATCATATTACTAGATGTTAATGTGGTAGAATTGTTTGTAGGTGTATAATTTCCATATTGATTATTTTGATATTTTTTAATTATATTTGATGATTAAACATGGTACCAAAATTAAGTTAAATTTTGTTGGTCATTATTTGTTCTCACGATATTTTCATCAATTCTCCCCTCGTGGTATGTTTGATGTGACAAGTTGATATTATTACATTTTTATTTAGTTCATAAGTACAAAAATTCTAATAAAAAGATTAATAGTAGTAGACTTAAAATTTTAATAATTGACCCTATGAACAAACTTTGTTATTTGATTAGGCAACTTCAAGGCCAAAGTTGAATAGTTCTCTCAGTTGGATATACAACAATGAAAACTAGTAATAATCATACATGTTATTAAAATAATTAAATTTGGATTATTTGAATGGTGACTAATAACGGTTCTATGTTTATCAACAGACAAACGTGATGACCCAATAGACTATATACCAGGAATCAAATCCATCGAAGTTAAGGACTTGATGTCCTATCTCCAAGTAACCGACATAGCGACGGTGGAGCACCGGATCATAGCCAAGGCATTCGTCGACGTGAAAAGGGCCGATTTCGTAATCTGCAATACAGTCCACGAGCTAGAGCCGAGCACCATCGAGGCCTTGCAAAAGAACCAGCCCATCTACCCAATTGGGCCCATCTTCCCATCTGGGTTCCCCAAGAGTACCGTCTCCACCAGCCTGTGGGCCGAGTCCGACTGCTCCACTTGGCTGGACTCCAAGCCCAATGGGTCAGTCCTCTACGTATCTTTTGGGAGCTTCGCACACTGCGCGAAAGAGGTCGTATTGGAGATAGCCCACGGACTTTCGAATAGCAAAATAAACTTCATTTGGGTGCTTCGGCCCGATATAGTGAGCTCCATCGAGAACGATATTTTACCTTCGGGGTTCGCGGATGAGACTAAACAACGAGGCATGGTCGTGCCTTGGTGTAGTCAAATTAACGTTATTTCTCATCCCGCGATCGGCGGGTTCCTGACGCATTGCGGGTGGAACTCGGTGTTGGAGAGCATATGGTGCAGTGTTCCATTACTGTGCTTTCCTTTGTACACCGACCAATTCACCAACAGGAAGTTGGTGGTTGATGACTGGAAAATTGGGATCAATCTTTGTGGTGGGAGGAGGAAGAACGTTACGAGGGAGGACGTTGCGAGTAATGTGAGGCTGTTGATGGGTGAGGAGGTCGGTGGTGAGTTGAGAAGGAATGTGAAGGGAGTGAAGTTGAAACTGGAGAATGCTTTGTCGGATGGAGGATCGTCTGAAATTAGTTTTGGTCGGTTTGTGGAGGATGTGAAGGCCAAGGTTCAGGACAAACGAGGGTAAACTCTTTAGTTACTGTTAATGTGTGCATAGGAACTATGTTGCAATAAAAATCTGGTGACAAGCATATGGCATTTATGTATTTCGTACAATTGTCCTGTTATGTAAGAATTATTTAGTGAGGCATTCTATTGATTTATATTCGAACAAATATAACTTTTGCATTTTTACCAAAGTCTTTTAACAAATATGTAACACTATAACATTTTGCGGATTCAAACGTAAGATCTCATGGTTAAGTAATAGTTAGTATTATTTCAGTTAATATATGTGTAATTAGTTTCAAAGTCCATGGATCAAGGTAGGTACATTATTGGGGGAGAGGACACGTAGGGAGTATCTAATTGGTGATCGAGATAAGGTAAAGCAGTTGGTTCTTTTCTTGTACTACAACCCCAAATTGATTCATCTTAAGACTGACAAATCAATGACTCCATTATGATTCCCCTCCCAAAAAAAGTAAAACCATATGAGTTGTGCCAAAAAAAAAAGTTGCGATTTAGAAATTTGGGAGAGGGTTGAGTGCGGTGGCAATCATGTCTGGACAAAAAAAATATGTATCAAAACGTTAATTGTAAACAACAATGCTAAATGGTACCGAACACTAAATATCTCATTAAACACATTATGATACCAATAATCACAATATAATACCACAACTCGTATATGATACCACTATATGTAATGTAATTTTGTATAACATTTTTTCCTAAAGCTATTTAATATTCGGTACCTAAATATTTTAAAAGATGTCGTCATCAGATTCAAACTATTAAATTTTAGTAAAAATATAATTAAAACGAAAACTGATTGTTGCTATCCAAAATCTCAACTAATTAATCATGTCGACGTTAAAAATAGGAAGAGGGTGCATTAGTTTACTAGCCCCTTCTAGAAAGTTCCAACTTAAAAAGATTAAATCACTTAAAAAATAAAGCAAAACCCAAGTTACCCTATGATTTAGAATCAATTTTCTTTACGAATAAGTGTAATTTTATATCCACAGATTACATATATAGGTAGTGCATAAATTTATTTTAAGAGTACCAGGTTGTAGTGTGCGTAGATTTAACTAAAATGATCAGTTAGTTCCTTTAATTCACTGTAAAAAAATCACAAATATTATGCTACAATTATCTCCAAATATATTTTAACAGTACTGATATTTATGCGTCCGGAAAAAATCTGAAATATAAAGACATATTATTTCCTCTTCCACCGCCAAAGAAAACAAATAAACCCGAAAAATTAAGAGAAAAATCAAAACAGGAAATAAAAACTAAAAAGAAAGACTTGGGATTTCTTTGGCAACAAGAAAAGCAGCTATAAATATCCCAATTCCTACCCTCACCTGAAACCCAAAACCCAAAACTCTCCGTTCCCTTCTCAGATCCCAAGCCTCTCTCTCTCTCTCTCTCTCTCTCTCTCTCTCTCTCTCTCTCTCGATCGATCATGTCGGACCAAGCAGAATCCTCCGACCCGTAAGTTCTCTCCGTCTCTCTCTCAGATCTAAATCCCTAATTCCGATCGGGTTTTAATGATTTTTTTTCTTTTTTTTTATTGTGGTGAGAACAGGAAGGGGGCGAAGAGGGATTTTAGTACGGCGATTCTGGAGAGGAAGAAGGCGGCCAACCGATTGGTCGTCGACGAGGCTACTAACGATGACAACTCTGTCGTCTCCCTCCATCCCGAAACCATGGAGAAGCTCCAGCTCTTCCGCGGCGACACTATCTTGATCAAGGTAGTATATTCCCTTTACGAGCTTATCGGCTTCTGGGTTTTGTGCAAGTTAGGGTTTTTTTTGGGTGGGCAAGTGGAAATATTCAATTTTTTTGTGAAATTGTGGGGGATCTTGTGTTGGGGGTTTGGTTTAGTTCGTTTGTTTGTTTGATGTAATTGGTTGTGCTTCTTTAGGGGAAGAAGCGGAAGGATACCATATGCATAGCTCTCGCTGATGACACGTGTGAAGAGCCGAAGATAAGGATGAACAAGGTTGTGAGGTCTAACCTGAGAGTTAGGCTTGGCGATGTGGTGTCTGTCCATCAATGCCCCGACGTTAAGTACGGGAAGCGTGTGCACATTCTTCCTATCGATGACACGATCGAAGGGGTTACTGGAAATCTCTTTGATGCTTACTTGAAGCGTAAGTATTCATGTCAAGCTTGCAATTTCTGTTTGTTTAATCTGAAGAAACGTGAGAGATATCTAGAATGGAATTAGCTGGTATTATTCTATGCATTAGGGTCTGGCAATTTGCAGCATTACAGTATATAATTGTGAATGTATTGTACCAGTCAATAAGATTTCTAGCTTTGCCCTGTTGTATTCTTCGCTGCATATATCTATGTCACGGCTTGATCATTTATATGTCATATGTTTGATCTGTTTCAATGCCTTCCTATGCATATTTGTGTAAAGAATGTATGCTGCATTGCTGAAGACGACTAGCTCAAACTTTTTTATTTGTCTTACTGCTGTTGACTAATTTTTGTTGTTGTGTAAATCAGTGCAGTGGTACATGTGCAGTTTGGTCTGTCTTTCTTGCTTTAGGTTGCACAGTTGAAGTTTTCCTGTTGCTTTGCTTTCTAAACGTTAGGCAACTTCCGCATTTTGTGCAGCTTACTTTCTGGAGGCTTATCGTCCTGTTAGGAAGGGTGACCTCTTCCTTGTTAGAGGAGGAATGCGAAGTGTTGAGTTCAAAGTTATTGAGACAGATCCTGCAGAATACTGTGTGGTTGCACCAGATACTGAGATCTTTTGTGAAGGCGAGCCGATCAAAAGGGAGGATGAGGATAGGTTGGATGAAATCGGCTATGATGATGTCGGGGGCGTCAGAAAACAGATGGCTCAGATCAGAGAGTTGGTAGAGCTTCCTTTAAGACATCCACAACTATTTAAGTCCATTGGTGTGAAGCCTCCTAAAGGCATTCTGCTGTATGGTCCTCCTGGTTCTGGAAAGACTCTTATTGCCCGTGCTGTTGCTAACGAAACTGGTGCCTTCTTCTTCTGTATCAATGGACCTGAGATAATGTCGAAATTGGCTGGGGAGAGTGAGAGCAACCTCAGGAAAGCATTTGAAGAAGCAGAGAAGAATGCACCATCCATCATCTTCATTGATGAAATTGATTCCATTGCTCCAAAGAGAGAAAAGACTCATGGAGAAGTAGAGAGAAGAATTGTGTCCCAGCTTTTGACCCTGATGGATGGACTGAAATCTCGTGCTCATGTTATTGTCATGGGGGCAACTAATCGTCCTAATAGCATTGATCCAGCTCTGAGGAGGTTTGGTAGATTTGACAGGGAAATTGATATTGGTGTGCCAGATGAAGTTGGGCGTTTGGAGGTGCTTCGCATCCATACCAAGAACATGAAGCTTGCTGAAGAGGTAATACAAACTTTTCTCGTGCTTTCATCTCTTTATCTCTTTTTAGTGGCACTTACCTCCATTTTATCTGGTTATCAGGTTGATTTGGAAAGAATTTCTAAGGATACGCACGGCTATGTTGGTGCTGATCTAGCTGCTCTTTGCACTGAGGCTGCATTGCAATGCATCAGGGAGAAAATGGATGTGATCGACTTGGAAGATGAATCAATTGATGCAGAGATTCTCAACTCAATGGCCGTAACCAATGAGCACTTCAAGACTGCTCTTGGAACAAGCAACCCATCTGCGTTGCGCGAAACAGTAAGTTCTTTGAAACTGATCACAGTGACTTGGATTCTATTATTTCATTTCCTTATTTTCCTCCTTTCGCGTGATGACCAACGCATTTTAATATGAATCAGGTTGTTGAGGTGCCTAACGTCAGCTGGGAAGATATTGGTGGTCTTGAGAATATTAAGAGGGAACTTCAAGAGGTATTTGCTGGTTCCCTTTGGTTATATTTTCTTTCTGACTGGAAGTTCAATAATAATTCTTTTTTCTGTATGGTGTAGACTGTTCAATATCCAGTGGAACACCCAGAGAAATTCGAGAAATTCGGTATGTCACCGTCGAAGGGAGTTCTTTTCTACGGCCCTCCTGGATGTGGAAAGACACTCCTGGCAAAAGCTATTGCAAATGAGTGCCAGGCAAACTTCATCAGTATCAAGGGTCCTGAATTGCTTACAATGTGGTTTGGGGAGAGTGAGGCCAATGTACGGGAAATTTTCGACAAGGCTCGCGGGTCTGCTCCTTGTGTTCTGTTCTTTGATGAACTTGATTCGATCGCAACTCAGGTTTGCTGATATCCCTTGATGTTGTCAAGTTCATGATCTTGGTTTAGTCATTCCCTTTTGTTGTTTCCTTGGTATTAATATGTATGCCGTGCTTTGTAGAGAGGAGGCAGCGTTGGAGATGCTGGGGGTGCTGCTGACAGGGTTCTGAATCAACTTTTGACTGAGATGGATGGGATGTCTGCAAAGAAGACTGTCTTCATCATTGGGGCTACCAACAGACCAGACATCATCGACCCTGCACTGTTGCGTCCTGGGCGACTTGACCAGTTGATCTACATCCCTCTTCCTGATGAGGAATCTCGTTTCCAAATATTCAAGTCAAACTTGAGGAAGTCACCGGTTGCTAAGGATGTTGACCTAAGGGCCCTGGCAAAGTATACACAGGGATTCAGTGGAGCTGATATCACTGAAATATGCCAGCGGGCATGTAAATATGCCATAAGAGAGAATATTGAGAAGGTACGCAAATGATTGATTTGTTTCTATGCATAATATATGTACCTATGATATCATACTCAATGTGAATCTATCGAAATCTCAGGACATTGAGAGGGAGAGAAGGCGCAGTGAGAACCCGGAAGCAATGGAGGAAGATGTTGATGATGAGGTGGCGGAGATCAAGGCAACTCACTTTGAGGAATCAATGAAGTACGCCCGTAGGAGTGTGAGTGATGCCGACATCCGCAAGTACCAAGCATTTGCTCAGACACTCCAGCAATCAAGAGGGTTCGGAACCGAGTTCAGGTTTGCCGAAGCCAGCGGTGCTCCCACTGACACGGATGCTTTTGTTGCTTCTGGAGGTGCAACTGTTGACGACGACGACCTCTACAGTTAAAACCCCGGGTCTCCCCGATCTGCGCGGCCTTGAATGTCTTTTCCTTTGATGTATGTTGTAGTAAAATACTTTTCATGGGATTGTTTATCTAGCCACGGTTGGTACTGGGTTCTGGCAAGTTGCGATTCCTGGATATCTTTCTTTTGTTACGAAACTGTGGTGATACATTAGAAGATGGTACGTGACCATGTTGGGTTATTTAAGAACAAAAATTTGGACATCGTTTAATATTGTGAAATTTGTTATCTATCATATCATAAAAAGTGCTGCCATAAATTAAACGCAGGTTTAACATCTCACCAGGTGGTACCCTTTTTATATGGGACAATCTCTAAATAGTTGCTTACTTGACCGATATGTTAAATTAGCATTTGCTTTTACGCGTGAATGCTGATGGTCTCCTCATCTTTTACATTCGGGACTATGGTATGTATCCCTTCATTTTACCTAGAAAACATTGGTTGCTGCTTGCAACAAGTTGTAGGCCTCGAATCTCGACGAGTTGGCCAATGCGGATTGTCTCCTCGCATGGGAGGGATTAGGACGACGAGGTCTTCATGAGCGTCGTTAGAGAGTCGTTTTAAGTTTTGCGATGCCCCCCCAGCTCGACTTTGAGCCCTTGAGCCCTGTTGGTGCTTGTACGTCACTTCCTCTTTGCTTGAAGTCGTCGAGTGTGGGGTAGGAAGCCGGCAGGTTCAAAGGTTGGCGGTGGCTTCGTCAATGGTTTCAGGGGACGTGGTCCGTCAAGGGATACGAGAGAAAGGAAGGAATGATTTTTTTTCTTTCATTTCTTCATTCTTATGATCTAGTATTACATAGTATTTTAGTTAATACGACATTCTATTATCACCAACTACAAGGACACAACTTTACCAATTGTTTGAAGAGTGCATTTTACCTACGTCAACGAAACATAAACGAAATTTCAAAGGGTCCAAAATTAATACGTGCCAGTGTGTAGACTAGAGAAGCCCCACCAATGTCACATCTAGATCAACTGATTCCTTAGTCCCCCCCATTTATAAATAAATACACGTCCCCGACCCACATCTTCCTGAACTACAACAAAAAAAAAATTCTCTTTTATCTCTTTCTTAGCCCTGAGACAGAGATATAGAGCAGCAGCTCAGTGGCCACTCACTCAATGGCTGGAAATGGAAACAACACGAGAAGAGTTGGTGGCAGTAACGGTCGCCATCCGCGACAGGACACGTGCGAGCCGTGCCGGTCGTTCGGGCAGAAGTGCAGCCACCTCGTGAAGAAGCAGAGGGCCAAGTTCTACATCCTCCGCCGCTGCATTGCCATGCTTATCTGCTGGCACGAGCGCGAACGCGGCGACTCTTAGAAGAAGGAGAGATCTTTAGGCAACTTTTGTAATGTTCGTTACTTATAAATTTGAAGCTTTGATATTTTTATCAAAACAAAGTAGAATCCATATATTTAATTCTGTCGACCAACTCAGATTTATATATTTTGATTATATATATGTATATGTATATATGATTTTTTAGTATCCAGAGGCTTGGGTTCCAGGAGGAACGGAAGGTGGATTATATCTCTGTTATTTTTAACTACTTTTGTTAGGTATAACAGTGAAGGTGTTTTTCTAACTTCTATTGAAATTAATTATTTTTGTAGCGCTCAGTTTTATTCTGTACTTTCGTATGTTAACAAAATAAACAAGCTACAATTATTTTTCTTTGGTAATGTGTGTCTGTATAATTTTTTTAGTTGGTTAGTTTTGTTTGGTGGAAACTTTTAATTGTTTTACTTACTTCTGTAGGTAAATAGTTTTTTTTTCGGGTGGGGAATAGTTTGGTAATAGGTTAATAGCTGGGTCGTGCAAAAGTAACTATTTTTTCCTTCTCTCCTATCTATAACTTCACATATTCGAATTCTAGATTTCTTAATTTTTTTTTTTTGAAAAGTAAGATTTCTTAATATTTAGTCTTCACTTCTTCGACACCAAACAAAACTCCCGTGGACGGAAGAATTCGATCTATATTTTGTGAAATCATTCTCAAACGACATAAATGACCCATTCATTTGTGTTGTCATATAATTTTCTAAACACTTACACGCTAGTTTTTGGGTAAGTAAATGTAATTTTATTAAGAATACTTGCACACTAGTGTAAAATTCTCTAGTTCGAGTGTGAAGTTGTACTCGTTAAAAACCCATAAGAGGGTATTTTATATCAGACTCCTTTGCATTGTCATTAGCTTAACACCTAAAACTTTTTGGGGTAGTTTTAGGTTTTCTTAAAATTGCATATATTTTGGTTTTTTGATTTTTTTTTTAGTTTTCCAGATTTTTTTCATCTTTTCTTGTGTATGATTTCAGTTCATGTATATTATTTCAAATTCATTTGTTATGGTTCGTTTTATCCAATATAAATGTCTGGTTGTTTAGAAAAAGTCACAACCTGATCTAAATTGCTAGATGCACACAGGGAGCTTTGCATTGTCAAGATTTAAGACATTATCTTTGTCTGCTTTTACACAAACCACAATTAATCATTGAATTCATGTCTCCAAAAGAGAAACTCCTTTAAGAAACATGAATAGTGGCTTATGTGTGTGGAGTCTTTTGAAGTTGTAATATGGATTCTTGATTTTTGCTAGAAGTTTTGGGTTGAACTCAAAATTTAATAGTTAAAACAGATATTTTTAAGGTAAATTTTCTTGCCATAAGGCTCATATGTGCTGTGTATGGATCAAATTTGTTTTCATATTATATTACAATTCTATATCTAACATGAAATCTGAATGAACTATTTAATACTAATTTACTATATACGTGATCTAATAACGTCCCTTGAGCAACGTAAAATTCGTACACCTACAAATCTCTTGAATCTTGTTGGTGGATTATATTTGAATTTCTACATAGGCAACACATGGAATAATAGTACTAGAAGCATGGATTGCCCCACTAGCTACCGCCCTTGACTGTCATGCTCCCCACCTTCCACATTCTATGAGCTAAAGCCAATTCGGACTAATTTTCTGCAGGCTATGCCTTCTTTTAATATCGGCCATGTACAGTTGAATTATATATGAGGCAATGCTAAAAATACTATCTTTTATATTCGTAATATTTTCAAATGAATCTTAAATTTTTACGACTTGGAACATCTTTCATGTCAAAGGAACATCAGATTCAGACAATTGCACGGGTCGTAAGGATCATTGATTTACCACTACTTTTCCAGGTTTCAACTTGGCAGTCGTTTGTCCTAACACAATTACTGTTGATGGAATATTATAGCCAACAAAATTATCTGAATTGCCATTATTGGTGATATTGTCAATTTCGAAAATTGGAACATAGGGCAATTAAGTGTAAAAGCAGATAGTTAATAGTTCATGTGAGATTGAGCAATGAGGTTGCCCTCCAAGTATAAGTTGCAAACCATAGAACATAAAAGGAAGTGGTTTAGGAGCAGAAACGAGAGAGAAATGAGTTAGATGTATATATAGTATTGAGCCAAGTTATAACTGTTTTTTTATTAATTTAGAAATATATATAAATGTCCTTGTATGGTAGGGATGTCATGCAAGTTTTGACCTGCGTCAAATTAGTTTGATCAGTTCTTTATTTCTAAATAATTCATGGGTTAATAAATAACTCCTAAATTTGCACAGGTAATTTCTATCCAGCATAATGAGGTGATATGATAATAATGTGACAAAATATCAACATATAACGCCATGTTACAAGTTTTCTATCAAATTCAAAACTTTATATAGAATAATGGTTGGACCTCCACATGTTTTACGGCTTGGATAGATAAAATGTCTTCCATTATCAAGTTATATCTGAAAAATCGAGAATCCTACCATTGTTTCTGACACGTGAATGCATTAATTTATGACAGAAAAAGTCGATCCTGTCATTGATTCGGGGCATGGTTCATGTTGACGCGAAAGAGCATTTTGATCTATTTGTTTTGGTAAATAAAAAATATTTGATGTAGCAATACAAAATGCAGCAAATTCACTTAAAAATAATTTGCTCTACATGTCGGTGGTGCTAATGATGGAGTGTGAATTAGTTGCTCAGAGAGATCAAAGTATATGCGATATACTGGACACGAAATGTACAAATTAGTTTGTGGGGTTCGAAATTTGGACTGAACTAGATTACGCTGATAATTTTTTTATGCGATACTAATATTTTTTATGCAATATTAATATTTTCTTCATACAATAATAACATGTGTATTTTTTATTTTTCTGAGAATAATATTTTTAATATGTGATATCGAACACTGTGAGATTTTTTTATTTTGGTCCCATGATTTTTTAATTTTTTTTAAAAGGTCATGACATGTATGTTTTTGTGTTTTTATAATTTTTCTGAGAATAATATTTACTTTATATGATACCAGATTATGTAATTTTTTTTACTTTAGTCTTGTAATTTTTGGATTCTTAAAAAAAAAAATCACATCCATATAGTTCAGAAAAAAGAATTGAATACTCAATACAACCCTCATATTATCACGTGCATGAATATCTCCACATGATTTTTCCATAATAATTGGAATTTTTTAGAAATATTTTACCAATTCAAGTATTGATTGGTCATTCTCAAGAAAAAAGGTTAATCAGTCAAGTATCTGAATATTTTTTAGGCGTTGATTATTGAGTTTTATATATGCAACGTACCCATGGGAGATAGCACTATGAATGGTCAGAGCGAGAGATCCCAGAATTGATTTTACAACTGATATGACCGAGAAAAGATGCCACCTTTACTATACGGGCTCTACTCTATCCCAATTTTTTGGACTGAGAATACATATATATATACATATATATATATATATATATATATATTAAAAATTAAATAAATCAATGAAGCCGAGATGTCTCGATATAATATGCCGAGAGCGTAAATAAAGTCAAACCAAAGAACTCTCCGCCTTTGGCTTTTCAGTGGTCTGTACAAATACTATACATGACAATAATCAACATTTGCGGCATAAATATAATCAAATTGTGATGAAAATATCTCGAGTTCTTCTTATTAAAATATGTTATTGTTAAATATTTATTAAAATAATTTAATTATTTATTAAATGTTTTACGCCATCTAAACTAAATTAAATAACTAAGTGAATGTCTGGATAATAATTAATATGAACCAAAATTAACAATGTAATAATAACTGAAATCAACACATTATTTTGAGCGTATATTGTGTAACTTTTAATGGAAATAACCTATGATTTATAAAAATAAAATATCCATAGTGTACAGAACTTTTTTAAAAAAAAACTGCAATCAGCAATTCTGATTAGGAAAAAATGAGTTGGAAACTTTTTCCAACGGGAATTAAAACTGAGGAAGAGCAATTAAATCAAAATCTCCCCAATGCAACCAATGAAATTTGTTCTAAAAATAATCAGACTTTGATTTAGTTAAAAAATATTAAATTTAAATCTAATATACATCGTCGCGGCCGGGACCCGGGAAAATGGAAAGGAAAGAGTAGACTTTAATTTGGTTTAATTTTGATGTTGTAGGCGGTTTATATTCATCAATATCTTTATACCTAGGAGAAAATTTTTAACGAGTGTGTTGAACTAATTTATGCTTGCATGACCATTATTTAAAAGTAAGAAAAACAATGTTAAACTATAAAAGAAACAATGTTAAGCTATAAAAATTTCTAACAGTACATATTGCAATTATATTAATATATATAAACACTAATAAATATTATGATTAAAATGTAACCTTCATTAGATTTATAATGGATCTTGAATGTTTATTTTCACTTAAATTTGTACCGGTTGAAACCATAGGTCGGGCTCAAAAATCATGAAAGTTCACCACCCTTTACAAAATATATACTGCGGGATTGGAAAATATTACATTAAGGATAAATATAAACAGAAAATATTACTATATATATAATTCTTAATCACCTTTCATCAGATTTGGTTATAGTAGCCGACAGTGAGAACGAGGGAAGGGTGAAAAATGGGCTGGGATCCCTTTCCCATCTGAGCTAATAGGTGCTGAGTCAAGGTCTGCAAAAACTGCCCCCTCGTGCGGTCCTCACCAGTGACCACCACTAGCCAGGTGCCCTGCCCGTAACCCTTTCTCTGTTTTACTACAACAAAAGTTACCTCTCATCTCGTACGATGTGGATCTTCTCTTCTGCATGCAGTATTATTATTATAAGTAAAATCCAAACTTTGTTGCTCCAAAGAACCATTAACAGGTCTGAAATACACAAGAGGAGTAATCTAACTAACTATCGATTCAAATTTGACTATAACAATGTAACACTACATCAACATATTTTTGATACTATGATAAAATCTTTATATTTTATCCATAAATCTTAAAATAATGAGTAAATAAATTTTCATGTTTACACAATCACAATAACAAGATGTTGGATGTACGGATACGAGTACTTGATTAGGATCGGGTTGTAGTCGAGGCAAGTGTTGGACACTTTCTCCGTAAGACGAGATTGCCCCGTATATTTCAGTGCGTACGGGCTAAGGCAATCGTCCCCAAGATACAACGACTATCGGGCGGTTCCAAGATTGTTGCACACGACTCTCGAACCTTTTGGGCGAACCCTTATATACCCGGAACTTTCTTTGACTCAGATTTTCTAGTACGAAGAACGGGGGAGGAGAAGAAGCAGACAATGCAAGTGTCGCTGGGATGATGATGAATGAGGAGGACCCCTCTATTTATAGGGGCTGGAGGCTGTCATCCCGAAGGGCCACGAGCAGAGGCTGGATAGACACATCCTGTGGCCAGCATGCTGTCTCTCTCTGTCGTGTCTCTTCGGATGGCTTCTGGATAGGCCTCAAGTCCTTCGTACCCCTTCGGATGTGCCAGGCAGCCTTATCCAGTCCTCGTGTCCCTTCGTCGTTGGTTGACAGGGACCCTTATCCTCCTTTCGCGTCTTGTCGGAATGACGGACTTATCCGTTCGGCCTCGCGTCCCGTCGCATTCTGGGTTCCGGATTACTCCGGAATTTTGCACCCAAGCACCCGCTCCCGGCCTCGAGCCCGTGTCCGGTCCCGGTCCCGCGCCCGTGCTCGTGCTCGGACGGTGCTAGTAGCACCGTCCTCGCAGTCAACGAAAAGTCAACTGAAAGTCAACTGCGGGTCAACATAGGGAGTGGTCAACTTGTTGAGAGTCAAGGAAGGAAATCTCCTTATAAACTTGGAGAACTTCCTTACTGTTAGCAATGTGGTACACACTTTCCCTTTCTTTCACTTTCCATAACTTAGCACTTGGGCTTGGGCCTCATTTTGGGCTCATTCATTAATTTATTTCCAACACAAGATATAGTAATTGAATTTCTATCATTAGAATGTAGCATTGCTAAAATTCGGTAGACATTTTTTGCTATTATTTGCGAATGAGTAATTTATATGTAGAATGAACATGAGTTCTCCGTCTGATGACGTATGTCCAATTATTGTTACGGTTAATGCAAGAATATACTGGAATATTTTTTTATCAGAAAACGAAAAATATATTAAAGGTCAAACATTACCTCGCCAGGTATGATATGGATTCCCATTTTACATAGTTTAATTTTTAATTATTATTTAAGTAGCTTATGTGCGATTTTCTATCATAAAATGTCTAACGTGTTAGTAAGAGAAAAGTTTATTTTTTTCAAATTATTCCATTGAAAAATCTACAGTTATTGTCTTTACAAATAAAACCTATTTATTAAAAATCCATTTTAATATCGAGGTTTTTTGAATAAATATTTTTATATCTTTGTAACTGTATTAGAAATATATTAAAATGTATTTGTTCAAAATAAACCATAATATTAGAACTGAATTGAGAGATTGTGCTTCTTTAATGTGTTTCAAATAGAAATCGACACCCTTAACGGTGATGGTTTGATGGTGATAAAATTAAGATATTAAGTCAAATATAGGTAAGTTAATGACAGTAAGATATTGTTAAATTCCAAAAATATAATTAAAAAATTACCTTTAAAAGGGCCCATCGTTAAAAACCGAAGGTAAAAGCGCAAAATAATATTTTGGGTAGGACCAAAATGCTTGGATAACACGTGCATCCCTGACAACGTTGAAATCGTCAATAGACAAATATATATGTCGTATGATGCTTTGTTTGATTAATCTGAACCGGCGTATTCATACCGCTTTTGAATTTCCAACATTCAATCAACTTTTTCTTCCTTCTGAGCAATACCAGAAATAAGAGGGAAGACATTCTACGTATGACCAAAGAGGGTACACTTACAGTCCATGGGGTTTATCTCAAGAGGCCAGCTACTATATCAAAAATCTTGATATCAACTCAATTTTTTATATGATTTAGTAAGTTATAAATAAAATTATAAGAGAGATACAATGATCTCAACAAACTTCTAACTCAGGTTTTTTTTAAGAGACAATCACTATAATGCCTTCTAAGATTTTGGCCTTTCCATTTATAGATACGGATAATTTTCAGAAAAAAAAATTACTTATAACTTGTAAATATAATTTTCAAGTGGATCACTTTAATCTGAAACTCAAACTCAAAACTTATTTAAAAAATTCAAACCTCTTTTAGCACTTATATATAATTAAATCACCCACCCTAATCGTCTCAACGATTTAAGAGAGTCAATAATCAAACATTGATAATTTTTCTTAGGACAATAACTATCTTCGACAGCTAAAAGGGTGAGCCGAGGGAACACAGATGTCGGGATTTAGACAGGAAACGTGAGGATGAGGCCAATGAGAAAGAAGTCCATAAAGAAAAGGGCATGGACAAGCAAACTTGGTCTAGTCAGTACGAGTTTTAATCAACTAATCATATGATGGATGCATAGCTACATGAGCTGTGTCTCACAAATAATGGTCTGGCATTGGGTCTTTTAGTCCATGTACTTTGTTCCATTTTATGAGACATGACTCTCTGTTTCTCTCCCTCCTAACTCTAAGCTTGATTAAAAAAAAGATTCGGTCCAAATTATAAAAGAACTGAATTTATTTTTAATTTTTTTAGTTTAAATCTTACAGAAAAAATTATATTCTAATTCGCCTAAATATCATGTTTGGCTTTAAATAATGGCACACGATTCCTTTATTCCCCGCATGCAACTCAAAGATGTAACAGCTTTTCGATTCACGTAATTGTTCCTTGATCATTCTCACCATTGATCTCTCTCGTCTTAGAACTCCTCATCAGTTGCAAGAAATCCTCGTTTAGACCCAACTTCCCTCATTTTTTTATAAACAGATCTTTTATTCCTCCAAGAGTTGCACCCAGTGAACATGTCAGAATAAAAATCGATAACAATCTGTATTACGATTAGAATCTTCGTATACAACCCAAAATATTGAAACAATGGACAGATACATTTTCTAACACTCGATCGATTCAGACAGCCAGTTAAGCAACAAACACATGAGCTCTTTAAATCACGCAATCATCTGCAGCTGCTACATGTTTCCGGGAGAAGCGACCAAAAATGTCCATTACAATAACTGCTAGGACGATTCAAGGTCCATAAATACCTTCTGAATAAAGAAAGCAGATACGGACTTTAAAGGGCACCAGTTAATAATGCGACATATGCCTTTTTTTCCTCGGGGGATATGCTCTCCTGGAGCTTTTTCAATGCTACGTTATGCACTTGTCTCGCACGCTCGTTGGTGAAACCAATTATACCCGCAATTTCGGTCAGGTTTTTCGGTCTTTTGTTGTCCAAGCCATATTTTAGCCACAATGTCCGGCTCTGTCTTGGCTTAAGGGCCTTTACAAGCTCTAGGAGGTGTTGTACCATCTGCTCCTTTGCATAGAGTACAAGCAGATCCCCTGTTCTGGGATCTGCAACAGTATCCTGTAGACATTTAAGAAGCAAAAGAATTAATCAACGAGCAGAATGCGGCAAGTTTCAGTCTCTAGGAAGAACGAGGTTGTGCGGAAGCAATGCAAAGCATATTTTTACAATGGATTCCCTGAACCACTAAGAGAAGGAAGAACTTCAACAAGAATGTGTATCTATCCAAAATTAAAGCAACTGGGAAACAATTATACCTTATAAGTAGCTACAAACCCACCAAGCCGCACGACCCGGTCCAATGAACTTGGCATCCTTGTCAGATTTTGAAGTCTCATCAACGCCACCGGAGTTATTCCAACACGTCTTGCTATGTCTTCAGTGGTTGGATAACAATTCCCTTCTGAAATGCAAGCCTTCTTTGCACCCCACATTTTTCTCTGAAGTATACGGAGACTATTCTGCACGCATATTATCATAAAAGAATTATTATAAAGGACATTTTAAGCCTTTCTCTGCCTTCAGCCATCACAGCAACTTCTAGCGGTCTTTATACAAAGAGAAAGTGACCAAAAATGTTGATCGATATTCGATAATTACATCTACAGTCAAGAAACTACCACACACTACAATGTAACTATAATTATAAAAAAAGGAATTAGGAATTACAGGGAGGTAGATAATCGTTGAACCCTTTCGTATGGCCTCCTGAATGCGTTGCCTAACCCAATAGTAAGCAAAAGTCGCAAATCGGCAATCTGATCGTGGCTTGAACAAGTCAACACTCTTCACAAGGCCCCAATTCCCCGCCTACAAAAACAAACACGCCGAGAACTTTATGACTCGAGTAAATAAACATCATCTTAAACACATGCACATGCAACAGAACAATATCTATAAACTACATATACGCGGTTTCTAATGACCAAACTCTAATCCGTCACAACACTAAACATGTCTCTTAACTGAAGGATGATTAAGACTTTCATGTGAGAAGTTTGAAGGAACCTGCAATAAATCAGAAAGGTGCAAACCATAATCTTTAAATTTCTTAGCAACGTGCACAACCAGCGTCAAATTAGAGTTGATAAGCGTTTCACGACTTCGAGCACCACACCGAAGTCTGTCCTTCAATGTATCGCAACTAAGCCCGGCTAATTCAGCCCATGTGGGCAGTGTCAGCTGGCGGCCGGACTTCGACTCATAGTCATTCTTCACCTTCTCTAACCTCAAAAGTTCCTGCATCGAATTCCAGGTCGAGAAGAAATTGATTACTGAACTAACTGCACATTCTCAAAACTTCCACAGAAACCAAAAAAAAATATCATCAGGAATGTACTTGTACGTCTTCCCCCAGCTTAACCTCTTCAGTTTTAGTGAGAAGCTCCTCCGATTGACGCCCCGACAGGAACATCTCTATGGCAGCATACTCACGAGACCAATAAACCTCCTTCCTCAGTTTTGTTTTGCTAACTGCATAATACGGATCCATCTTGATCGCTGTTGTCACTTTCCTACGCACAGACTTTCTCTGCAGACGCTTGGTCGACCTTACAACTGTAACCTCGTCAAGCAAATTGCTCGAAGAAGTCCAGGACACTGATCTGCATATGTTTAGTAGACCCCGAAATCGTCATCAACAGAAAGCGCATTCGGCTAATGAGGCAGCAGAAGCTTGTCTTACAGTGTCGTACGGTTAGCTGAACTCAACGAATGGCTCTGCTCCGGACCCGGCCGATCTCCGTCCGAAGTCATAAACTGCAGATGCCGGTCTAATTAAGTCTTCCACTTAACAATACGAAGGAAAGAAAAAACTGTAATTCTAACCTCTGGACTAGTGTCTTCATTGAGCGACGACGGCCGGCCCTCGTCGCGCGGCTCCAGCGAGTTTACCGACGACGCCGGAACATTCCGCCGTGTGGAGGTCGCCGGAAATGTACATGACCCTGCAATAGCTAGCGGCAGTTACTAACCGTTGTTATTAGAGAACATGCGGAGGTAGTTACCGCCGTGAAAAAAAAAGGAAGTGCGAGGAGGGGGTAAATTAACTTACTTACCCGTGGTTTTGAAGCGGGACGGGGCGAGAGACGGGAGAGGGGAAGTTTGAGCAAGGAAGCTCCTTCCGGCTTCCATTCTCGTCATCGGACGGACGGAAACGGTACGGTTAACTAACGGCAGCCGTGAGGGGTTTTTTTTTTAGTAAGTTTTAAGATTACGGTTTACTGGGAGAGGAGGAAGGAGGCCTGATAATTAGTTAGTTCTTGGCCGAGGAGCGCTATCCATTCGCTTTTTTAGTGTCTCAAGAGATCAGGCTTGTCGTTTCGCGTTGTAATAGTTGTCGTTTTAAGGTGCACTTGCAAAGAAGCTCCAGATAGGCCTTTTGGCTCTCTGGTCCATGTTGAAATGGGCTCGGAATCGAACCCGTTATTTTTTTCCTTACAGCGTTTTGGAGTAGCTAAGCTCAAACCTTTTAAAGTACGATGACAGTGTGTCTTGGGTACGTGAACTAAATTTCACTTTTTTTTTCAAAAATAACAAATTTTATTTGAGAGAAAAAAAATATTCAATAATACGTAGAGTTTGGAGGTTTAGGCTAACAAATTTAAATTCATACAAATGCAAAAGAATTCAGTAAACGCTTTATTCATTGTTTAACAGACTCGAGTAAAATTTATGTAAGATGAAGAAACCTAGTGTTGGGAGTCAATTTGAGTTTTGACTAAGAAAAGGAAAAAGTTGGTTTGGCCTGTTCTAAAAAAATTGTGTGATTTTTTTGAGAACAAATTTAGTACCTGTAGTTTTATTTCGGGGACAATTTTAGTTTCGAGCAGTTTTGAAGGCTGTCCGGTCACGTGTCAATGTCATGTTAGCACCACGTCAGCAACACGTAAACACCATGGAGAAGAGAGGAGGAAAAAAAAGAAAAGGTAGGGGCGGAGGAGGAAGGGGCATAACTAGTTTACCTGTCGCATACCATGATGGCTTCACTTTTTCAATACTAACCATCAGTCAAAATTGTGTATTATAAAAAAAATTAAGAGTCGACTACAATCCTAATGCTTTGGAAATTTCAAGACGCTACCAAGAAATGGATTTTGTTCACATCTTTTACTTCTTCCTTATTTTGAGGGGGAGGAGCTATCCGTCTTTAATTGGCTATTCTATTATGCAAGGACTAGTCGTCGAAGAAAAGGGTAATTGGACACCGCTGATAAACACTTGCGTAAAATGTATATTTTCAGTAACACTACATGTGTAAAATGTATCTTGATTTCTTGGAAAATTATTAAAAGGAATATTTAAATTAGAGTTTCGTCAGATGTGGGCAAAAAAAGTCATCTAAAGTGTTGCTTCGTCTTATTTTTATTCACAGTAACCTCTGAAAACAACAAAAACTTCTTGAACCTTTGTCAAATTTTTTTACACAATTCGCTAATTCTCAACTTAACAAAAATCTTCCAAGTCTTGAATGAAATAGAACACGTTAATGACAATTTAAGATACTAGGACATTCGGAGCAAAAGAAAAGCCAACAAACTAAATTATTCAATGCGAAACTGGTCCAATTTATCAGAAAAACTATGTCCAGGCAATAAGCAAAAATAACATAACAGAGATTTGACAGAAGAATCAAGAAACTCTAAAACCGGACCGAATCGAAATAATAAGATGTTCGCAACTAGCAAAAGTTCAGACGCAGACTATTAATATAAACTCCAAAAACACGGGTGTTGTCGAGTTCAAAACCCCAACAAAAGGACAATAATCCTCAGCACAACGAAAGAGCGTTAATAAGCTAATTTGACTAGGCGTTATAGGGAAAACACCTCAATCCTCATCTTCCTCATCTCCACCGCCACCAGCTTCCTTCTTGGCATTGGCCTTTGCATTCTTTCGCTTGACTCTGCCGGGCTTGCCACCACCGAATGGACTGGTTAATGAGAAGTCAATGTGCTTCTGGCTGTCAAGTCTGACCAAGAAGGACGGAACATTGACCAATTGCCTCCCAACCCTGCAACCCAAGCAGATTAGTTGAGATAACAAACAGGCCATAGCCGCAGCTACATAAAGAACCTACATTGCGATTATGCCAGATAGCTAAAACCAAATTGGCGAAAGCAGCACGAAAATATTAAAAAAAATAAGACAAACACATGTTAAAATACGAAAAGCAAACACGTGACCATGAGTTCACTAATACCCAACTGAATGAAGAATAGGAATGCTAACCAAACTCAAGTTCCCATTCAGAAAACAAAGGGAGCTAGCTACCTGATGTGCCTCTGCTTGATGAGGACACGAGCGTGATGGATGGACTTGGCCATACCAGACTTGAACACAAGAGTCTGAAGACGGCGCTCGAGGAAGTTCTCAACAGTCAAAGCCAAGACGTAATCAAGCTTGTTCTGAGTTTCGTCCAGCAGCCCATATCGGTTCATCCGACGCAGAAGCGCCTCACCCTCAAAGATACGGCGAGGGTCCTTCTCGTCGAGGGTGAGAAGCTGACGGGCATTGTTTCGGATCCTACTCAGAGCATACTGCACCCTCCACAACTCCCTCTTGTTGCGGAGACCGTACTCCCCAACGAGCTTCAGCTCGGCGTCAAGACGCTCCTTCTCGTAGGGGCGCCTCGGCTTCTTGAAAGTCTTCCCATCTATACAATTAATCCAATTCACACAACCGTCAATAACCACATATCAACAACCACTTAGCCACCCGAATATCGCTACTTTTTACTATTCCAGAAACTACGCAGATCAAACAGTTTAGAGACCGTGTAATATAAAACCCTAAACCATAAAAATAAATAAAAACATTTCCAGCAACAATCGATGAATTTAAACGGAGGGAAGAGAGTTAGAGAGAGCGGTTACAGTTCCGGTAGTGGACGACGTGGACCATCTCTCTTCGATACGAAGCGGCGGCGGGGGCGGCCTCTTATCTGCTCGGCGGCTTCTCTTCCTGGAGGTTTTAGAGAGGTAGGGTTTTTTTGGGTCGGAAGAGGGAGTATCTATAATAGTGGTTTTAGTATTGGCGATCTGGTCCCATATAAATGGGCTTATAATTGGGCCCTTCGGTACTTATTCCAAAACAACCCATTGGATTTGCTTATCCAGACTGAAAAGGTACAAAGTTCTAAATAACATTTATGGATTTTGAACAGATTTAATTTGAGTTTAAAGTAAATTAGAACAATATTTTTTTATCAATTAGTGACTAACCAATTTTTAAATCTAGCATTCGATACCTTTATTAAGTATTAATCATCAAATACTAATACTAATGTTTATCTTGTCGATTATTTTTAGAGGTACAATTTAGGGATATACCTATAACCAAAAATCATAAAGTTTCAAAAAAAAATTCAAAATGTTATCACGTGTTTTTAGACCGTAATAAAAAAGCTGATGAATAAGTTATAAAAAAATTGATAATTTTTAAAAAATTACATGGACATTAAATTTCGAGGTAATTTGGTCGTAGGACGAGGACACTCGTAATCATCAACATTTTCCCGGAGAGTAAGACAAAGTAGTGTAAAGACCCCTTAAAAAGTAGTGTAAAGGAAATATGAAAATTTGAGCTTTACCAGGTGATATATAACACAATAATAAAATACTTACTCAGAAAGATTTGTAACATTTCAACTATTTTATTATTTCTTCAACTTTGATTAGTCAACTAGTTGATAAATACCAAGTGATATAGAAAACTAAATATAACTATTATCATTGTTAAATCAAACATGACCAAATAGCAGTAGGCCAATGCTGCCGACAATTAGATGCAACGAAACATTAAGAGCAGGAGAGAGAAGCCCACAACTACAACAAACTGAGTTACTGGACTCGTCACATTAGCCTCAACTTTGTTTGGGAAAAAAACTACTCAATGTTTTTTTGTGTCACAGAGGAAACTAGTAAACGAATGGCAATTTTTATATGTAGATACGAAAATAGAACAAATACATCTCAAAAAATTAAATCATTATAGATGTACCGCCTTTTCATTAGAAAAAAAAGCACGAATGGGATATATAAAATTGAAAGTCAAGAGTACAGTAGAATATCTAAATGTAGTTAAAAGGGAATATCATGATGCCAAATTCCTTGAAAACTTTCCCAGCCTTCTATGCCACGGTTACGATCACAAAGAAATCGAGTCTAACTTCCATTACAATGATCTCCTCGAATGGTGATTTAGCTTAAATTGTCTAAATCCGACTATTGTGATAATGCCCATACGATCACTAGATGAAATTGGATTGAACAAACACGGTGTCCAAGCATGGGAAAACTCACATCAGAGCCATTAGAAGAAAAACATAAGGAAACTCAAAACTAGCATTAAGTTCAAATAAGACAGACTAAAGCTTAATGTCTTAAAACATATCTTAAATAAACACCCGCCAAGTAAAATATAGAAGTTCGACAACAATAGCAGAACAGTATAGAGAGAATAAGCCTTAAACGGAAAAAGGGATCAATCCTCATCTTCCTCATCACCACCACCGCCAGCCTCCTTCTTAGCATTGGCCTTTGCGTTCTTTCGCTTCACTCTCCCGGGCTTGCCACCACCGAATGGACTGGTCAACGAGAAGTCAATGTGCTTCTGGCTGTCGAGTCTGACCAAGAAGGAGGGTACATTGACCAATTGCCTCCCAACCCTGCAATCCCAACGGTTAGTTCAAATAACCAACAGCCATAACCGAAGATATTTTTCAGGAAAACAGGACACGAAAAAAGGATATACCTGATGTGCCTCTGCTTGATAAGGACACGAGCATGATGAATGGACTTGGCCATACCAGACTTGAACACAAGAGTCTGGAGACGACGCTCAAGAAAATTCTCAACAGTCAAAGCCAGGACGTAATCGAGCTTGTTCTGAGTCTCATCCAGGAGCCCATACCGGTTCATCCTGCGCAGCAAGGCCTCGCCCTCAAAGATACGACGAGGGTCCTTCTCGTCGAGGGTGAGAAGCTGACGGGCATTGTTACGGATCCTGCTAAGAGCGTACTGCACCCTCCACAGCTCCCTCTTGTTTCGGAGACCGTACTCCCCGACGAGCTTCAGCTCGGCGTCGAGACGCTCCTTCTCGTACGGGCGCCTCGGCTTCTTGAAAGTCTTCCCATCTAAACAATTAATCCAATTCACACAACCGTCAATAACCACCAAATACTATCATTTCAATTCACCGATCTTATTATATAAAAGAATTAAATCCTACAGAAAAACAAAAATCACGATCTTAGGAATGAAGAGATAGAGAAAGTACAGTTGCGATAGTGGACGACGTGGACCATTGTTCCGAAGAAGCGGCGGCCTCTTCTTCTTGCAGGAACAGTCTTTTTGCGAGGTAGGTTAGGGTTTCGTTTGTTGAAGGGGGGAGAAAATGGAGTGAGTATTATTTATAATAGGGTTTTTGGCGATCTGGTATTATGTTGAAATGGGCTCCGAATTGAGCCCGTTATGGGATTTTGTTGAACGGGCCAAACTCATAGTCTCAATTGGTGGATTTTCTGGGTCTCAAACCGACTAATCAAAATAACTAAATCTACGATACCGATATATAATTACAATAAATATATTCCCGTCTTCTGAGCTTGTTTAATGTTGAACTCTCAGGTATTTGCAACCAATGCCCTAAAACTTTGAAAAATTCAAAACGTTGCCACACATTTTAGTGCTTGATTAAAATGATGTCTGGTTCTGATTCACAAAATTTTGCTGATCATCAATTACTTTCTTAAGGTCGACTTCTGTAGAGCGGTGGGGGTAGAAGCTTTGAGGGAGAGGAACGGAAAAAATTGTAACTCTTTTACTTCGTTTTCTATTTATTTGAACTCTTATAGTGTGTTAGTTATCCACTCTATTCGCCTGAGAGAAATTGAGAAAAGAGTATAAATTATGATCCCAAAATCAACTATAGCTAGCTAGTTGCAAGAAGAGAAACCCTGTTATACTTCTCGATCTTGAATATATTATCAAACATAATAAAGTTTAAGTGCGTATAGCTTCTCTTAAAGTGAAAATAGGTGTAGCGAATAAATTTGCAACTAATATGCAATCGAATCTACCCATTCAGTAAGTTGAACGAAAAAAAAAAACACCCCTGCGATATTTACTTCACTCACCACATAGTTTGTGCATAGGCGTGGCAAATGGTTATGCTCGCCAAACAATGGCCAAGAGAACTCATCATATCATATTAAGTAATAAATTAAATAAATAATTCAAAGATGTTACAAAAATATGTATTGGAAGTTGGCGGTATGATGCTGATGGGAACCAGCATGGCGGTGGTCAGGTAGCAGCAAAAGAATCTCTCACCCAGATGGCCAAACAGCAGCAGCATCCATCCATCTAGTGCTTGCTAATTCCCAAAATTCCACCACCTCTTCTTCTTCCTTAGAGCGGTTGATGCATTATCTGAACCTGGTCCACACGAACATAGGGTCAACAATGAGAGAGAGTATCAAGAGTCAGCTTCCAGATCTTCTGCAGTAAACTGATGAAGTGGCTAATGGGTTTATTTTTGTCATGAATTTATGAAGTTTTTTTTTTGGCCTTGACTGGTCATAGTTCGGACTCGAGCTTGTAAGATCATTTAGAGGAAAAGAGTATCCAACTTGGAATGGAGTTGGTACTTTCTGCCTCTGATCTGATATATCAGCTATTAGCAATTAGTTTCAAAACCAAGCAAAAAGGCTACTTGCACTTTTACGATACCATTTCACACTACTCCTATGTCTTGGGATATTAGGCTATGCTTGGTCTGGTGAGGAATTTATCTCTCCATATTTGGTCGGTAAGAAATTCGATTTCACCAACTAACATAGCCTAATATCCCACGACAAAGGAGTGTCCTAGGAGGAAAAGTCGCCGAGTGTAATGTACCTGCTTGAGGGTAGATCGAATTATAATGTACCTCCGCCCAAAAGCTCAAAAATATGGCTGCAAGGAACAAGGAAAATTCTAGTTAACACATTGCCCATCTCTTTTTGCAAACCAATATCCTTAATTCCAGAAGATATCATCATCCAAAGAACAAGGAAACTAAATAAAGAAAAAGAAATCCAGTAAGATTCACTTCTTTTTGGCTTCTGGTTCCCAGGAAGAATATCAATGCAGCTGTTCTGCTCGTATGATGTCACAACGCGGATCTCAACGTCATACTGCAATATGCGCCTTAAAATTCAGTGGCGTAAAACTTGGCGAAGACGTCATTCTTATAAGAAAGCATTACCAACAGAGGAAAAATGGGAATAATCATTCGTACGCATGATTCTTTGAAATCAAAATTGGAAACAATCAGATAAGTAAGAAAATCATTTGTTACACGTACAGAATCTGCAGCTGCCTGTAAAGTTACATGATCTCCCCACTCACCACTCCTGCAATAATGGGGAGAAGACAATTAGGACTGAACATTTATTGTAAATATTTTTGAAAGGACGAGGAGAAAAGTGAGATTTTGTTAATACTTGGACATTCGCCTCAAGTACTCGATATACTCCATGGGGACATATCCATCGTATATCTCCGGGTGCAACTTAAGCTAATAACGGAGAACATTTGAACTGTCAGCACTCATAAAGTGTATGCCATATTGCCATTATTTAAAACAATTTTAAACTAGCATAGAAAACAAACCTGATTTACAATCTGCCGTCTCACATTTCGGTGATGATCAGGTGTTCCATACAACTGATCTGATAAAGCGCGGAACTGAAAAGGGGGAACCATTAAGTGTTCTTTTAGTATCTTCACACACAAATCATGATACCTCCGACATTTGATTATTCAAAAGGTATTTGTGAGAATTCTTCTTCTGGCATGGCAAGATCTTACCGGAGATTAGAAGCGGAAACTTGGTATCAATCAAGTTTCAGAATAAAAGGAAAAAGCTACTAACACAACAGAAACTAACCTGACAATTACCATCTCCTTGAACCTTGAATTCAACAAAGCCAAGCACCTGCAAGCTGGCGATGGTAAATCATATCAGGCTCGACAAACTCACTAGGCTTTACTGAAGTCGAATTACCTATAACGTTAAATTGAACTGATTCAATCAGATAACATGACAAGTTATGATGAAAAAAAAAATGTAATTCCATATTATCAATTATTTTCAACCTTCGTATTATCCTTGGCTAAGCCATCGGAAAAAAAAAAAGCTTATGACAGCTACAACATTAACCAAAGAAAATAGCCGAAGTATTGATCAGCAACAGATGGAAAAGAGTTTCACATTAAGATGAGCACTAAAAAAGTGTGCCAAACTATACTTTGAAAAATAACTAGCAAAACTTTAGGCAGTGCTTCTGAAAATCTAAGAAGGTTTGCAAGTGGGTTCATAGATAAACTAGGATCATCAATCTATTGAAGCAGATCTCTCCTGTTGGTGTATTGACAAAAAGCCTATAACATTTCAATAGCAAATCTTGAGCAGAGATCTATAACAATGTTAAGAAATGGAGTTCCCAACCAGCCCAAGTTATAACAAAACACACAGGTGGCGGAGTTTCTTGTCCAGCAGAAAACAGTGAGCTTCACAAATGCATTGCACATCTGCTTGAAGCAAATTGAATTCATGCAAGGAGAAGCAGAAACTCGGCCTCCTAATAGGGAATTCAGTGATTCTGAGATCCTAAATCATATTATCATTGAGATGAAAAGGTACCCATTCTCAAGTCGTTCATGATCCGTTGTTGCTTCATCGATAGACGGTATTTCTCCATTAATTTTAGGAACATGCTGCAATAAAAAAGCACAAAAGGGAACTCCGTCAAGTAAACAACACAAATCAAAGCAACAACAGCAGAAGAATCATTCGTCTTCAGTCAAGTAACAGACTCAAAATATTACCGGGATAAAGCATCTAATCACAAAATCCTAAACCACCAAAACAAGCTTAAAACCTCAAGATCACTCGACTCTAGTCAAACAAAAGGAACAAAACCGGAAAAAGATCCGAAACTTTAGCTCACCGGAATGGAGATCATTTCTTCCAGCTTCCTCCTCACTTCTTCTTCGTCGAAATCCTCATCGTCGCCGGAGCCCTGAGACCACGACCACTCCTCTCCGTTCGCCCCGGGGCTGGAGCACGAACTAGACGGCACGACGTCGTCCGGCTCCTCGCGCTCTGCGAACACAACAAAAACACAATCCAATCCGAAGGAAACCGAATCAATTGAAATTCCCCCGACCAATAACTGAACTAATCAACAGAAACGCCACTAACACAGATCATATTCCCCGATCGCGGCTCACTCACCGGGGTAGTCGCCGGCGGGGACGTGGTGGAAACCGCCGGCGGCGGGGTACTCAAGATAGGCCACGCGCCGGTCCTCCTCTTCCGCCTCCTCCTCATCCGCCTCCTCGCCGGCGCCGGTTACCGGCGGCGACTCAACAACTGCGAGATGGCAGAACTCTTCCTGGAGCGTGCGGGCGATGATCTCGTCGTTCTCCACGTGGCTGCTGTCCGCTAGGTCGTACCGGTCGTCGCCGGCGCCATAGTCGCCGTAACCGTCGCCGGGAGAGAGAATAACGCCGGCGTTGTCGTAGTAGCCCGGGGAAGTGTAGTAGGGTGGGTCCCCCTCGAAGAGGCGCCGGCCCCACTGAAGTAGGTTCGACTCCGACTCGGCCTCGTGCATGACTTGAGAATAATTTTAAAAAAAATCTAAAAAATTATTATTTCCTTTGAACTTTGAAGGAGTGTGGAAGAAAGGTAAATGAGAGCGGATGGGTTCGTTATTTATATTCTGTTTCGTTTTAGGAAACTTTCTTAAATATAAAATATCGTGAAATTTTATTTTCAATTAAAAGTATGCAATTTTAGGATCTAAACTTTTATTGGAATTTAGTGATTGAAAATTCTATATGAAGTGTGGGATTGGTATGGACTAAAATGAAAATCGTGACTACAATTAATGAATTGTACTTTCTTTTGAGATGGCTTGATATTTAGTATTTTGGAAGTTAGTAACTTTGATGCCCGACTTACTCAACGCAAGTAGATAATTTGTCGGTAAAGGTAAGGAAATATCGGTACAATTTTTTTAATTGGTACAAACATAGTACAAATGAAATGATTTCATGGAGTAGTATGATGCATGCGCATTTGCTTTCCGCGTACCAAAATTTGTTTTGTTTTAAATTGAAATGTTCGTACTAAATATTTCCTTGATATTTGTATTGCATTTTGCCAGTCATGGTATTTAGTGTCATGTGTGGCATGCCACGTCTGCACTCTGTCGCAGCGTGGCAACTACGTGTCCATCTTCGGCACACGTGATACGTAGTTGCTTAATTCGTATAAATTGATAAATTTACTACATTAGCTAAAAAAATATAGCTAAAATGAAAAAATATTTATAACAGAAAATTTAAGAGTTTACTATATTATTCTCACATTTGTTTTGGAGATTCTAATATCCGGGTCTTCCGTGACGGGACGCAATGTCCTTGGCCTTGAACCGGAACCGCGATCAATTTATAAGTGTCTCACCCGACGAGGTACCGGAACCAGTTTGGAATAAACAGCTGACGACTCTGTTTTTTTTTCCTCTCTCTTTTGCGATGATTTTCTTTTAGATTTGATTCAATTGCGTTTTAATACAATCCAGAAGAAACTGTAATAAATTTATCACGGATTAAATCTCACTCGAAAATACATTTTTACTAAGGATTCTGTGTGCTATATGATACATATACATTTGGTTGGTCTGGGATCCATCGTCCGTACCGAAAATATTCTGTTGGTGGTGGTGGGGTGGTGTCGATCTGGTTGGATTAGCTCATGATATTTTTTTCGAAAGGTACGGATTGAAAGACACTCAAATTTTCTTTTGAAAAAATAAAAGCCAAAAGAACCAAAATGAAAAAATCCAACACATACCGATATTACATGAAAAAATTGCTATTTTTGAAAAAAAAATTACGCAAAAATACACATATCTAATTGTTTTTGGAAAAATTCAAAAATTAAAAAATCAAAATTGAAAAACTTATAAAAACACATTAAAAAATGTTATTATCGCATGAAAAATTTGTCGATATTATATAAAAAATATTAACATTTACCCTTATTTCATAGTGTACATATTAATTTTTCCAAAACATACTCAATTTATTCTTGAACCCTAAGAGTCAAGAGATTGAGTGACCGTTGATGGCAATGGTGGAGGGGCTTCAGCGGAACGGGATCCTCAAAATGTCTTTGTAAAGAATGCTTAGATTAAATTAGGAAATAAATTATTAGCGTTCGTAAAAACTGTAACAAAAACTAATTCTTCGGGGACGATTAGGTCAAGGGGTCGTCGCCTTACGTGGGACGCCGTTGGTGATTGCGCGGGTTCAGAATTTGATGTGATTGTATTTATGGTATTTATGTACAGCACTGTACACTGGACAGAAATAATGGCCGAAGTTGATGTATGTGGAGAAGACGACAAGTTTTCCTGCTCATGTCAGTTTTTACGCAATATAGTTGCTTAATTTGACAGATTCCGGTCTGTTAACAAATTTTTCATAAATCCTGGAAGCCAGGCAATTAATGGTTTGCTGCTGATATATATTTTTTATTTTTCCTGAACAGGTGGCATATAAGCCTAAAATTGATTACAATGGTTAATTGACTGGTTGCTGATGCTAATAGATTGAAAAATAATATCTGGTGTGCGATTTGAATTGTTGGACGAGGAAAAAGACTCGGGTGAGTTTATTATTAAAGTAGATACAAAGACATTTTTTATATTTCACCAAAAAAGGGACAATGAACTTATATTATTGGTTCAACATCAAACATTGTTTACAAATATGTTACATCATAGATTCATATCACATGCTGACTTAAGAGGCCTCCAATTCCAATCAACAGAAAAGGAGGGGCCGTGGCTTTTTGGCCGCACTTTGGGGCCGGCAGGACGCCCCCAATGGGCGGCTATATACTTTACGTAAAACTATTTTCTTCCTCAAACTCAGTGTCTTCTGCCCTATCGCCAACTTTGCTTGCTTGCATCGGCTGCTTGCTTCCATTCCTGGTGACTAATCACAATCCACCACTAATAACAAGTCAATGCTTGCCACCTAACACATCAAAGTTGGAAAAAGAAATTAAGTGAAAGATGACAAATGGGTCCTCTCCAAACATAGGAAATATCTTATGTTTGAGTAGAATAATTTTTTAAAAAAATTAACAAATTTTAACATTCCATTTAAACCAGATTTCATGTGTCATGACTTACTAAAGTTGATCATTTGCAAACTAACCTCACCCTAGTTACTGAAGATACGACTAAACTATTTGATTATTATGACCGTAATGACGATTTTTCCATGTATGTCACGTTTTGATTAAAAAACATCGTTGGGTTGCAGGTTTAAGTAATTTTTTTACAATACTTCAAACAACGATTGATTCAGTACGTTGTCTGTTTTGTCTAGGACAGAAGTCTTCGTGCTTAAGATTAGGACTTAGCTCAATTCGTGACTATCAAGCAACTTAGAGGATATGCCTAAAATATTTTAAAAAGTAATCTATATAATTTTTAGCAATTATGATAATGTACTGGATATTGTTTAAATAGTTTTTATTTAATTTATTGATATGACAGATATCTCAATTTCACTCACTAATCCGAACAAATTTACGGATATAGATACATATACGATAATTTACATTTGAATCAAATTTGCTACTAACTAAATTTTCACACAAGATGTTTAATTAAAAGTCATATCATGGATGGATTGTAGGAGATTTAGTCTCTCATCGTGAGAGTATTATTTTTTTATGTTTTTTTTTTCCTCCTTGTTTTGTTCAAATCTATAATCATATATCGTTGAAGATGAATTACTGTGTACTTCCATGGTTAGATCCGAAACTCCATTGTTAATGAATTGTACTTGATGTGTGTGTCAAAAAAAAATTGATTGGTTAATTTCTTTCAATTTTTGAAGAGGGAAAGGTAGAGGTGATCCCTCTTTAACTCCTCCCAAACAAGAAACTCCAAACTGTGGGCTGGGTTCAATCTCATAATTTTTACTGATTTTTTTTATTCTAGTTAAATTTGATATTATTTGCATTGACTAACCTCACTCAACTCTCAAATTATAAAATCAAATTAATTGATCCCTTTGCAATTGATTTGTCTGTTGGGAATTCTATGCATCCAAAAAGAAATCTGCAGACTTGTTGATACATGAACGTGCCAGTTTGAATATTTGGCAACAGTTTTGAATTTACAACATTTAAAATTTTATATAAACTACAGAAAAAAGTAGTTGAAAACCTTACTATATGAGCATTTTTTCCCATATTTATGAGACAGCTAAACAACTTTCTGTTGCCTAACATCAGCAAATTCTAACCAGCCTTGGTGTCCACATCCGACCAAACCATCCCTCTGCAGACTTCCGATCGGTGTTTCTCCATTTATTCTTCGTCGGAGCGTCGAGCGAAACATCCGACGAGGTCATGCTCTTCAAAGATGGCGGGGGACTCCCTAACTCGCCCGATGCTTCCACAATCTTGTTCAGCATTTCCAACACCTCGCTCATCTTAGGGCGTGATTTGGGATTTCTGACTAAGCAGCGGTTCGCAACGGTAGCGAGTTTATGGGCCGATCTTACTACGCGTTTGCTGTCGAGCCTTGGGTCCAATATGTTCCGAAATTTCTTTGGATCCGAGATGTAGGGCCTTACCCATTCTAGCAGCTTCTGCTCGCCCCTCGGTCGATGGCGGTCCAGAGGGCGCCTACCCGTGATGAGCTCATAAATAAAGACACCGAAACTCCAAACGTCGTTCTTGGAGGTTAGACGCCCGGTCTGCATGTACTCGGGCGATGCATAGCCCAGAGTTCCGACAATCTGCACATAATGCGGACACAATGAATTGTAAACGATCTGATTAATGATCGATGTAGCCAGCGAGGATCATGATTTCTAACATACCGCTGTCGAGACATGAGTTAATCCTTCTTCTGGTCCCAATCTAGCCAATCCAAAATCCGATAGCTTGGCATTCCAGTGCTCATCCAGAAGGATATTTGAAGACTTGAAATCCCTGAAGATTATCTGCAAGCATTCGGTAGAAAGCAAAGCAAGCCACTACTGTGAGGAAAAGCTTTACCGAACAGGAGAGATTTCTGCAGAGGGAGGGCAAGAAGTACCTGAAAATCCATTTTTTCGTGGAGATATGTTAAGCCGCGAGCAGCATCTTGTGCAATCCGCAATCTCATGTTCCAGGAAAGAGATTCCGTGGATCTACGAGACAAGTGGTCATCAACACTTCCATGAGGCATAAATTCATAAACCAGCATCCGCTGGATTCCTCGTTCATCATCGTCGGCACAGTATCCGATCAATTTAACAAGGTTCGGATGCTCCACGACTCCGAGAACATTCACTTCTGTGACCCATTCTTTGTGCCCCTGCAAAAGTTGAGCTTTACAGATTCTTATCAGCTTGAAAAGAACTTGTTGGTATCTCAAAAAACACAAAAAAAAAACACCAAAAGCTCAATAATACATACTATCGGGTAATGTTGGGATAAGACAGGGGAAGAAAACTAGCCTGAATTCCTCTTTTGCCGAGCTGTTTAACCGCAACTTCGAGCCTCCTGCTCGAGTCGTCCTTGTCCTTGATAGTCCCTCTATAAACACACCCGAATCCGCCCTCTCCGACCATACCAGACCGACTAAAGTTCTTGGTAGTTGACTTGAGCTCACCAACAGTGAATACTCTAAGGTTGGTGGCTCTCTGAGAAATGCTAGGCATTGAGGGCCTTCCCACCGACTCCGAGCTCATATCAGACTCATTTCGAGAATTCAAATCCGAACCAGATCTTGCTGCTTCGTGCTCGACCCACGTAGGAGTCATTGATTGAAACGAGACTGGAGTCCTTGGTCCGTCGTTTTTGTTCCCGGCGTGAAACGGGAAGCACTTCATTTAACGTTCACCGGCTCGGACACCCCCCTGAAATACTCAGAAAGCTGTCCATAAGGATCCAGTCCTCCAATAGCTACCCAAAATAGAGACCCTATAAGGATTACTAAAAGTGCATAGAGTATATATAGCTTAATTCAACCACAGCATCCAAACAAAACCCCACATCTCAACAGGAAAAAAGATGCAGTCTTTAGCACACCAGAGTTAGGACAAACTCTGCAATTTAGAAGCTTAAACTGAAACACAATCTTAGAACAAGCAAACGAGATTCTTTCAAGTGTCAAGAAACTTGTCGGACATTGATCAACACCATATAGCAGAGATTAAAAAAAAAGAGCATAACTAACAGTTCTAACCAGAAAGTGTCAAACTTTCCAGGTCACACAGGTTCATGTATTAAAATTCTGGCTCCAAAACAACCCAAGATCAAAATCAAGCAAATTGTTACTCCAAAATACGAAACAGAACTATAAAAAAAGGACGACGACTTTACCTCAAATTTGGCCTTCAGGGGTTTGATCAACATTAACAAAAGAAACCCCACAACCCAGAGAAGACCCAATTATTTGCTATGAACCCAGAAAGCTGAAGATACTTGACGAAGAAGAAAACGATGACGCAAAGGAAGAAAAAAAAACTCAACTATTCAAATTATCGATTTCTTGGATTGGATTGGGCTCTTTAAATTACCAACCGAATTAATTGAAGACTACTGTTGGGATTTATTCTCTTTCCGAAATAAAATAGTTATTCTAACACGTAGACAACCATTTCTCTATTACTTTAAAGTTGCCCAAAGAGGAAAAAAGGTCGTATTCTGCTGTCAGTTTTTAAACCTAAGGTATTTTATTTAATTATTCAGAATCATCATTATTTTTTTTCAATTTTTTAAATCATTTGAATTTATGGATATTTTAGAGAATCTAAATTCTTTTGTCAACTAAACCAATAAATCTGATTTTGCGTACCCATTTCCAATTCCAGGTTTTAAATTGGCAATGATATGATAAAAGTTAGATAAAGCCAATAAATGAAGAATAAAAGTTATTAAAAATCTTAAATGTTCTCCACCAGAAAAATAAAGGAAGAAAAGTCTTAAGCGAGTAGGACTGACTGAGTCATCCCCGTGAAGTCAACCGGTCGTCGGTCGAAATTCCACAAGTCAGGGGTATATGGGTCATTATACAAGATATTATAAGAATTGATCTACTTGCCACATGGTATTGGAATAATAAGAAAATATCAGTAGATGTGTACATGTTCCGTTTGCAATGCAAATAATTGTTAATTTGAATAATAAATTATTCTATTTCAAATAATAGTAATTTATTAAATTATCCTCGCCATTAGGATTCGAGGTTTTTTCTTCTTTCATTCTCACATCGTTCTAGCTTAAATCACAAGAAACAACAGGATACTTGAGGAAATTTTAAGGAAATTTTAAGTTAAAATCTTTCAGATAAAAAATACAGTTCGTCCTAAAATACGGATCAATGTTTACTTGAAAAAGAATTGAGAGTCCCAATACTGCTTTGTTGTACAAATAAATGATTCTTTTTCCACTTTATTTAAAAATATAATTTATTTTGTTGCATCAAACAAAGAATTTTATGAGTCTAACCTTTAAATCACAACTTATTTGTTATAGCTTGCCTGTGGTTTTGTGCCGTTTTTAGTTTGAAACTGTATAATTTAAATTTTGGTACTATAGTAATATAGACAATTTCTCTCATGATGCATGTTCATCTAGTGTGAGGTCGAGAGATGGAAGATGAAGAGATCTATGGTGATGCGCGATGAGTTTCTCAATAATACGAGTATAAAGATTTTAATATAATATTAGAGATGTTTGATATGGTGATTTGTTGTTATTCGTGATGAATTTATCTATAAATAATATTTTTTAAATGATTCGTAACATGACTAAAAAGAATTTAATTTTTGTTTCATCTAATTCCTTAGGTTTGGCTACTAGTTAAATTAGGAATGACAAAATACTTATATCTTATGAGGCGAATCTTACTTTTATTCCATGAATTGAGATTCTATGGATTTTGACCATGTTAAGAGTAAGATATGAGTACCCGTCTATGTTGAAATTAGGATATATAGAATATATAGTATCTCTTATAAATTTTTATCTTACTTTTACCCTTTTATCCTAATTTATATTATACCTTAACCAAATTTTGATTATATCCTAATTAGACTTTTTATTGTTATGTTTACTTTTATATTTCTTAAATATTTTGGAATATGTTTCATGAAATTAACTTTTTATTTTTTCTATTACTATACAAGATATTTTATGATAAATCTTTATATATTTATTATGATTTTGTTAAATTATATATATTTTTAAAATTCTATGTCAAAAATCTCTTACATTTAATTAGAGATTGGACCTTATAAGACCTTAAGCGTAAGGATGTGAGTCGTAATGAAATTTTTTGAAAGTCTAAGATAAATTCTAATTTTTCAAATTAAGGTATAAATAAAATTCTACTAATATCCTACCCTAAGCCATTATGTTAAACAGTGGCCTTTTATTTTAGTTTCCCTTTTCGTTATTTTAGTCACTTGTTAGTTTACCATTAGGTCACTTACTATTCTGAAATTTGATCAGTTGGTCACTTATTTAAATTAGGTGGATGTCATGTTCATTTCGTTGTTCCGGATGACCCATATCATTCCAATGTGTCGGACTAGATTTTGGGAAGTCGAATGTTCTCTGGGTTTTGGACAAAAATACTGTCAGATTGTAAATTTTAAAATATTTCTGATAATCATAAATTATTTCGAATATTGGGCAAAATGATCAGACTAATCGAACTATTGGTTATAAAATATTTTCTTATAGGTAAAAAAAAAAAAGTTGAGTTAATAAATATTTTTCTAAATAATATAATAATATCACAGAAGAGAGGCTAGAATTATGGATGGAGGCATGCATGGTATTGTTGGCATTAGAATTTAGAAGTGGTGCACCATTTACGCCTTGCCGTTTCTTCTTCCAACAATCATGCATTTCCTCCCAACCAACCCAAAAAACTATCAAAACCTAGGCCTCATATCATCTTCGTCACCTTTTCCCACCTAAATCATTTCCCTTCTTCATCTCTCTCTCTCTCTCAGAAACCCAGAAAACACAAGCACCTTCACCTTCGTTGCCGTGTAAAGATTGCAAATTTCAAGAAAAAAAAAATGCCATGGTTGACTTAGGAAGTGAAATATCTTGGGAGGTTGAAAATGAGCAGACTAGTGAAGATTAGTTCTTTGTGGTCGGTGCTTCTCGTCATCGGGTTCGGGTTGGTGTCTCGCGTGGGCTGCATTGATGGAGATGATTATAGCCAGACGGGGAACCCCGCCATGCTCCCTCTCGTCACCGAGCTCATCTACGGCCGCCTCTCCAACCTCAGCACCGTTTTCCACAAGGACGTCGAGCAGCATTTGGGCTTCTGCATTAAGGACGCGTGAGTTCGAGCATTGTCGGGTTCTATTTTTCGTGTTTGTTTCGTTGCTTCTAACAATTTGGTGTTTTTTTTTTTGTCTCATTTTGTTTGGCTTCGTTCCCAGGAAAACAGATTGGAATGGAGCTTTCAATTTCGCAGGGCAGTTGGAATTTTTGACAAATTGTATCAAGAAGACGAAAGGTATCTTTTTCTTTTTTAAGTTTATTCGAATTTGTCTCAAGTTTCTCATTTAAATTTCAGACAAATTTTTGTGCACTTTCTTACCAAAGCTCATCAAAGATGGATGTGGTTTGTATTCAACAGGTGATGTCACTCAGAGGTTATGTACAGCAGCAGAAATTGAGTTTTTCTTCAACGGTCTCTTTGCCAAGGACTCAGCCGAGCTCGATTACTTGAAACCGAATAAGAACTGCAACTTAACATCCTGGCCTTCCGGGTGTGAACCTGGATGGGGATGTAGTGCCAATGGAGACCAGAGACTCGATCTCGAAAGCACGAAGAGTGTGCCATTACGGACTCGCGATTGCCAGCCTTGTTGCGAGGGTTTCTTCTGCCCACGCGGTCTCACTTGTATGATACGTAAGTACTTATACGAGGCTGGTGATTGCCTGAACTCGGACTAATTTCTTTGGTGGAGTCACTTCGATTTTTGTATTATGTTTGTACATTGTAATGTTAAGCAGTTGCAGAGCTGAAACTTCATCTAACATTTTTTGCATTTACCTTTGTGTTCCTGTAAGCGAAGCTTGCCCCTTAGGTTCTTATTGTCCCATTGCGAAACTCAATAAGACGACAGGGGTATGCGATCCGTGAGTACATTTCTAAACCAAGTCTCTTTTCTTCATGTTAAGCTCTGCAATTTGTATTAATACTCATTGCTACTGTCTGAAACTGAGGCAGATATACGTATCAGATTCCGCCTGGGAATGACAATCATACGTGTGGTAGCGCGGATATGTGGGCTGATGTTGGGAGTTCCGCAGAGATGTTTTGCGCACCCGGATCGTACTGTCCGACCACCGTGCATAAAATCACTTGCAGTAGTGGGTATTGGTTTCTGCCTCTGAACTTCCCAAGTGATATGATTTTGAAGTATTAAGGGTTTTCTATTAGCTAAATGTTTGTTGTCTTTTAACAGATTTTACTGCAGACAAGGGTCAACTTCTCAACAATGTAAGTTTTCCTTAAAATAACTACCACTGATTGATTTTATATGTGATTTATTTTGTTTTGATTATAATGAATGTATTTTAAAGTGGTTGTGGAATTGCAAATTGTTTCTGCAGCATGTTCCAAGTTGACAACCTGCAATCCGAATTCGGCAAACCAGAATCTTAAAGTGTACGGGATCTTACTCATTGTAAGTGCACATTTGCATCAAAAATGAAGTTTGTTATTCCTTTTAAAACAACATTGGCTATCTCAACTCAACAGTGCTCGTTGTCTCGTGCAGGCCGGGCTAACCTTTTTGATGCTCATAATTGTGAACTGCTCTGATCAAGCTCTGTCCACAAGGGAACGGAGAGCGCGAAAGTCTCGAGAAGCAGCAGCTAGACAAGTACGAGAAACCGCACAGGCGCGTGAAAGGTGGAAAGTAGCCAAGGGTGTTGCCAAAAAGAAGGGATTCGGGTTGCAGCAGACGTTGTCAAGGACATTCTCTCGCAATAAATCAGCTCGGCAAGGTGATCCGCCAAAGGGGATAGGCTTACCGACCATCCCTCCTCCGCCTGGAACAAGTGCATCCGGAACAAAGGAACCGAGCAACCTCACAAAGATGATTAACTCCATTGAGAATGATCCGCACGGGCAGGGAGGCTTCAACTTAGAGATTGGAGATAAAAACATAAAGAAACAGCAAATGCCAAGAGGCAAACAATTACATACTCACAGCCAAATATTTAAGTATGCATATGGACAGATTGAGAAGGAGAAGGCTCAAGAACAGAAGAACCTGACATTCTCCGGAGTCATCTCGATGGCCACTGGATCCGACACTCGGACCAGGCCGAACATCGAGGTGGCGTTCAAGGATTTGACTCTAACTTTGAAAGGTAAAAGGAAACACCTGATGAGGTGTGTCACAGGGAAGATTATGCCTGGTCGTGTTTCTGCTGTTATGGGTCCGTCCGGGGCTGGCAAGACTACATTTCTTTCGGCTTTGGCGGGAAAAATAACTGGTTGCCACATGACCGGTATGATTCTGATCAACGGGAGAAACGAATCGATCCATTCATACAAAAAGATCACTGGTTTTGTACCTCAAGATGATATTGTGCATGGGAACTTGACTGTGGAAGAGAACCTTCGGTTCAGTGCTAGGTGCAGGTAATAACCAGTTTGCATCTTGTTGTATGCATCATAGTTACTGTCGTTGAGAAGATCCGAACTTGAGATTTTATTCTGTTTTTTTTTCCATGTTGGCTTCTAGACTTTCTGCTGACATGCCAAAGGCCGACAAGGTTCTCGTTATCGAGCGCGTGATCGAGTCGTTAGGACTGCAAGCAGTGAGAGATTCTTTAGTAGGGACAGTGGAAAAGAGAGGCATTTCTGGTGGACAGAGGAAGCGTGTCAATGTCGGGATTGAAATGGTTATGGAACCTTCACTTCTGATCTTGGATGAACCAACAACCGGTTTGGACAGTTCTTCGTCGCAGTTGCTTCTAAAAGCGTTACGACGCGAAGCTTCGGAGGGAGTTAACGTCTGTATGGTTTTGCATCAGCCAAGGTAGTTCCAGAACTATATAAAACAGAAAGTTTGTGTTTGATCATCTTATAAGAAAAAAATGTTGACAATGTATACTCCTGATGATCCAGCTACACTCTGTTCAAGATGTTCGACGATCTAATACTTCTAGCGAAAGGCGGTCTACCGGTGTACCACGGATCGACGAAGAAGGTCGAAGAGTACTTCAGCGGGATCGGGATCACAGTACCTGAGCGTGTCACTCCACCGGACCACTATATTGACATATTGGAAGGCATAGTGAAGCCGAGTGGAAACATTAGCCACGAGCAGCTTCCTATCAGATGGATGCTGCATAATGGCTACCCAGTTCCACACGATCTGCTAAAATATGCAGATGGAGTACCTGCTTCTTCGGGTGATTCGAACCGGGGGGACAAATCTGATGACGAGGGAGATTTCTGGGATGATATGAAGTCGAGTGTCACGCATTCGCAAGATGGTGTCGAGCACAAGTTCTTGCCGACTAAAGACCTGTCGAACCGAAAAACACCCGGTATAACTCGCCAATATAGATACTTCTTGGGCAGGTAAGGAGAGAGTCAAACAAATTTTTTTTTTTTCATTTTCGTCAAGTGTTTATGGTTTTTTGGAATGTTCTTACATGGAAAAGTTTGTTTCTTTCAGGGTTAGCAAGCAACGGCTACGAGAAGCGAAATTACAGGCGATTGATTATATGATTTTGCTGCTCGCTGGAGCTTGCTTAGGAACTCTGGCCAAAGTGGATGATGAGACATTCGGATCGATGGGTTACACATACACTGTGATTGCTGTTTGTAAGTAAACAGAACGATTACAGATGGATCTCAACAATTTTACCCTCTAAATTATAAGAGATGGAACCCATATTATAGTTTTCTACGTGTGACATTCTTTCCCATGTACAAAATGCAGCACTACTATGTCAGATTGCCGCGTTGAGATCGTTCTCTCAGGACAAGTTGCAGTACCGGAGGGAAAGCGCGTCGGGGATCAGCAGCCTAGCATACTTCCTGTCAAAAGACACGGTTGATCATTTCAACACAATAGTGAAGCCTCTGGTTTACCTCTCCATGTTCTACTTCTTCAACAACCCGAGATCGTCCTTCGGCGACAACTACATCGTCTTGCTGTGCCTCGTCTACTGCGTGACCGGAATGGCCTATGTTTTCGCCATCTACCTGACCCCTAGCGCGGCCCAACTGGTAAGTGCTGATCGATCTCAATGCGTTCTGCAACATTATAAATTGGGACCTACATTGCATACTTTCCGACTCGAGATTGCTTTCATCACATACATACATACATACATTATGAATAACGATACTCCTCCTTTTGGTTTATGCAGAGCTCAGTGCTTGTGCCTGTTGTGTTGACCTTGGTTGCAACCCAAGAACAACAAAATGGACTTGTTAAGCGTTTGACTTATGTCGCATACCCAAAGTGGGCCATGGAAGCTTTTATCATTGCAAATGCCGAAAGGTAAAAAATTGTTACATGTCCGAATTTGACATTTCTAGTCAAAACATAATTCAACAGATATAACCATGGTTTGGTGAATTGATAGGTACTCGGGCATTTGGTTGGTGACTCGGTGCAAGTCATTAAAAGAAAGCAACTACGACCTCGGACATTGGTCTATATGTCTACTTCTTCTCGTTCTCTTAGGCATAGTGACTCGTTTCCTAGGTTATGTGCTCTTGGTGTCATCCCGTAAGAAGTGATGAAGTGGGTTCATGGTCACCATGTACATATTACAATCCGTTTTTTCTTTAAAAAGGAAAAAAAAAGAGAGCAAGAATATGTGATTATAATTGGTACCATGTGATGTGCCACAGAGACCAATTGTTTATTGGTTCTGTGCAACCTCCTCCTTATAGTTAGTTCACCCAAACAGCTAATAGATGTAAATTAGAACCATAGATCAATTTGACAGATCCAAAGTAGATTTTTTAAGTATTTTTTGAGTTATCGCACACATTGTACAAGTGTTATTATAGGCAATTAGAGAATTCATGTAAGATTGATTCAACAGTGTGGGAGCAATTGCAATCTCTTAATTTTTATTTTGTTTAATAATTAGATATATGTTGTAATGTATGTTTTTATTAAAATTAAAAATTGATTTTTTTAAAAATTAATCAATTTACAAATTAAAATAAAATCTTCAAAATAAGTATGCATTTTTTATGTTGCCGTCACTTTCCAAATTATATATCTTCACCAATATCCATTTATCTGACATTCTTCTCGTTATTTTATCTAATGGTAGTTGCCATTACGAAGAACATGTAAATTGAAGAAATTCACATTCTTTATTTTTTTTACGTGTTGAAAGGCGAACACCTTTATTGAGACATACTAAAGAAATCTATTAAATTCGGTAGGTGTGAGCAGCAATGGTGGAAAAAATGGGCCAACCGTTCATATTTTCCCCTAAATCCGGATTCCGGACGGTACATATATAATTTGTTTTTCAAAAATGTAAAAAATTACATAACAAATATACAAGAATTTTATATTATTCTTGACATATAAAATATGTCAACATGTCATATAAAACTTACTAATGTTAAATGTTAATATGACTTCTCATTTTATGATATCTCTTTTTTTTTAATTCCAAAAAAGTTACACATATTAAAATTGATATATAAAATTTGTCAATATAACAAACAAAATATATCAATATTAAAGAGCATGTCAACGTGATCTACTGTTCATTCCATATCATTTAGAATTAAACTCGCACTCCAAACCCAAAGTATTTCTCTCGGTCACATTTAAAACTGGGAAAAATATTTTTTAAACTCTTTATATATTGAGTTTTGTTACATTAAGTGATTACATTATCATTTTAATATATGCAAATTATAAAATTCTAATATACTGAGATTATATTCAAAGGTGTTTCAATTGCCGATTCTCTCTCTCTCTATATATATATTTAGCGGTGCATTCTTTCCAATTAGAGAAACTTATTAATATCAGTGTAGATACGTTTCTCATGAGTACATATAATTTAAAATATTTATCAATCGGGTGTGAAAATCTGGCAATAATAATTTATATATGTTTTGAAGAGTGAAACATCGGAAATTAAAAACATGCATGTTTAAAAAAAATTAATTTATCGACCAATTCGACATCTTATACGGATAATTACTAAAAAAAGCGCCTAAACAAAATCACTCCAAAAGGCGCAAAGAGGGATAGAAATGAAATCTGCGTTTCGAAACGCACGCTTAACACTTCCACTATCCTCCCGCCCTTCCTTAAACCCTAAGCCCCAACCTCGTCTTCCGCTTCCCCTTCGTCTCCTCCCCTTGCTCCCCCGGCCCCACTCGTCGATGGCGGAAGGTGAATCCCACGCGCCTCAAGTCCCCCCTTCGCCTCTCACCCTGGACAAGCAGTTCGGGGAGCTCCGCCACCAGCTGGAAGAGTCCGGCACTCTCAGGGAGAGGATCCGCGCCGTCGTCTCGGAGATCGAATCGTCCACGCGCGTCCTCCAGGCCAGTCTCCTCCTCGTCCACCAGTCTCGCCCCATCCAAGGTCCTTTTCGAAATTTCCCTCCTTTTCTTTTAATTTGTTTGTGGAAAATAGAAATTAATCTGAAGGAGAGGTTGGTTGTTGCTGTGTTTTAGAGGTTTTGGTTGAAGCGAAGGGGCAGATTGGGGTTTTGAAGGATCTGTATAACAGACTACGCGAAGTTCTGCTGGATTGCCCGGGCCAGTACTACAGGTAATGGGGAAACGGTTCCTATTTCCCGTCTTTTGTCGAACTGTTGTATTGTTTAGTTTTGGTTGGTGATTATGTGCTCCGGTTCGTGTGCTATGTAGGTATCACGGTGATTGGAAGAGTGAGACGCAGACGGTTGTTTCGTTGCTTGCTTTTATGCACTGGTTGGAGACGGAAAACCTGCTTTTGCATCCGGAGGTCGAGGAGTTGCTTGGGTGTATGTTTTCACTCTCTTTGTGTGGTCTGGTCTTACTTGGTTAAGATTGCTTTATATACCAATGCATGCGACTAGTCTGTTATTAATCCAATAAGTCTTGGGGTTCAGCCGTTGAGCTATTATTGGTATTTCACTTTTTTGTTTTTTTGTTTGTGAATACAATAATGTTCCCTGAATACCTGTTATATATAACAAGGAGTACAGATTTTCGAATTTGGATTTGCATGGATTTAGATGGAGTTGATGCTCTTCCCCTTCGCATTTCTGACGGTCGATGTTCTCTTGTTTATGCAGTGAAGAGTTCCGAGTTTGGCCTGGATGTTGAGGACTATCTTATTGGTTAGTAATCTGGAGTTGCTTTTGTGTTGTTGGATCATAAGCTGACTTTGTTGATACTAGTTGTACACCATTTTGGCCCTCTCCTTTCGACGGAGAAGGGTAAACAAGAACAGAAATCATGATGGCCAACTAGCTAGTTGCTGGTGGATTTTTGTTTTTTTTTTCCGGTTTTCCAGAGAGAATAATCTTCCAACTTTTTGTTTGTGCAGGTGTGTGTTTTATGTCCAACGAAATGGTAAGAACTCTCTTATCCTAGCACCAGATGCATATATGCTCTTTAATTTTAGTATTTGCAGATTAATGTCACAGAAATATGCTAGAGCTTAAGTTTGTTCAACCATTTTGCAGCCGAGATATGTGGTAAATCAAGTGACTGCTGGTAACTATGATTGTCCGAGAAAAGTGTTGAAGTTCTTGACAGATCTTCATGCTGCCTTTCGCATGCTCAACCTTCGGAATGACTTCCTAAGGAAGAAGTTTGATGGTAATGCGATATTATTCACCTTTTGTTTCCAACTCAACTCTTACGTGCTCAACTTACCCAACTCTGGTATTTATTGTTTCCTCCAAGGTATGAAGTACGACTTAAGAAGAGTCGAGGAAGTATACTACGATGTGAAGATCCGAGGTTTGGGAGCGCAGGAGGGTTCAACTGAAGATAAAGGAGGCCAGGATGAATCATAACTCAAGGAAATCATTCTACTCCTGTATGTAACCTGTTTTCATGCACCAAGTTTACTCTAGTTCCGAGCGAATGAGTAGAAGACATTCATGGTGTTCATGCAATCATCGGCATCGCCGCTCAGTTTAAGTAGAGGAACAAGATGGTACCATAGTGTCGGAAACTGCCATTTTTGTCTTAAGGCCTCCTTGGTATCGTTATTCTTGTTTGGTGACTCCAGCTTTGATCTGCAGATTGGTAATGGCCAGAGTGGTTGGCGTAGTAGGCAGGAGTTGCATTGGTTTCAAGGGATACAATGCTGCAAAGGATGGGGTACAAAACTCTAAAGTCTTAAAATACACAATTGAAAAAATCGTTTTTAAGATAAGATCGACAATAATAACTGTAAATGTTAGAGATTTAAACGACAAAAATAACTTATGAATATCATAGATTAAACAAATTTTAAATATCCATTTGAGTAAACTTTCCATCGGAGCCTAAATCTAAAATATTAGTAGGAAATCAAAACCAAACCAAAATGCAAATATTATTATCACACGCGATTTTTGTCAGTTGACTCTACAGTCTTCTTAAAAAATCCCGATGTATCATTACTCATAAATTTATGATCTGATTTGATATAAATCTGATTTAATAAATATCTATAAAGAACTACTTTCTAAAAAGGTGCAAGAAACTATATATGAATTTACTAAAAACTCCGGAAGCTATTAATAATCTACCAATTAATCAAATATTAGCTCAAATGAAGCATCAGGATCCCGAATTGAGGCTAACGTTAATTTAGAGCGGTACAGCTAAAACTCCCCCTTAATTAACATCACATCCATCTCTGCCTAACGGACTCGACAGGAACAATAAATCACACCGTCTTTTCACCTCCTCTCCTTCTGACAGTTAATTTTCCCACAATCCCACTTTTCGATTCCGCCGTATAAATATCATTATAACCGCGCCCACTCCATCTCTCCCCTCGCGCTCATATAAATTCTTCCATGAACTAAGCCGGCGTCGTTTTCAACGGTCAGTTTCTCCGGTTATCTTCAGTTTTGATTTATTTCTGCTCCGATCGCCGTTTCTTTTGCTTATTTCTCTTTTCCGGCGACACCGTTCGGATCTTCACAATTTTTTGATATATTTTTTCCGTTTTTTGCGTCTCCGATGATGTTCTGCGTCTTCCGGTATGGTAGTGAGAATCGGAAGGATGCGTTTACGGTTTATGGATCGTAGTGATTGAAGTTCGAGTAGATTCTGTGAACTCTCACGGAACTTTTTTTTTTTTTTTTGTAAACGGCCATCTCGTTAGCTCAAATATGTTGTAGTTTGTGAGCTTCCTGTTTCTCCACGGCGTCGAACTTGAAAACTTGAGTTTCAGGAGCTCAGCACTAACCATGAGGCGGTTTTTTCGTTGCGAAATGCAAGATCGTCTCTGATTAGTGTAACTATTCAGTGGATCATGTGATTGTCGCTGTTGCATTTTGGCTAGTAAACTTTAAGCTATGGATCTTTTCTGTTTCAGTTCTGTATATGGCTTGTTTTGTTATGGCCTTGAGATTATCGAGATATGTCCATGAAATTTTGTGTTTGTGTCTGAAAATGCAGATTTGAGGTGACAAGGAATGCCTGAGATGGATCAAGGGGTGCAGGTTTGCAAGGCATTTGGTGGTGCCAAACGTCAGAAGGTGAGCGATATTCTTGTTTCTGTGGGCTGCAACTGAAATGTTGATGTATTACTGATTGATTCCGCTTTTCTCGGTTAGCTGGAACAGAGGTTGGAACTTTGATGCTCTATTTGATCTTTAAAGCATTGGCTGGGGAAAAAGAGTATATACTAACATGTGAATGGAAAGAAGTTTACCATGGATAAATCGTGGACAATCTTCTCTTGTTGGTGAAGTTTAGGGAAGATGGGCCACAGTCCTTCAGTCTATTGGTTTCTGTACTTTCATGTAGATTATGCTTGTTCCTTGCTATGCCATTTTTAGGCAAAGATCATGTTTCATTTTGTTCAGAAGTCGCAACCTTTGGTTTTATGGAGAGTTTTGCCTTTGGTATTGTTTTCTTTCTACATTTTTAACTCTTTGGCTGGATGGTTCATGCATTAATCATCAGATATTTCTCCCATTGGAGTATATGCGATAGGATGATTGTTTCTGACATAGGGAATAGATTATCTGTAAATTTAGTCTTTCTTTAATACGAACCTATGCTGAATAACTTGATGCAAACAAGCTTATGACTCAAAATATAATTTCTAATCTGATTTTAGGTGAAGGATAAGGGAACTCTTGGGTCTTCATTGGAGGATGAAGCAACTGGAGTTGAGCACTTGCTCGAAGAACCTAAAACCGTAAACCTTTTGGTGGATGACATATTATGTTTTGGTAAGAAGAGTCAACAGAAACAGTCAGAAACAATTAAGACATAGATAATAAACTGATTTGTGTTGTGATTGGGAATATCAACAAGAAGGCATAAAACTTGTTTCTTTTCTCTGCCTCCAACATCCTTAGTCTCTATCCTTTTCCCTTTCCCCTCTGCTTTTGTAATAGAAACTTACCGCATTTGTTTTCGTAGGAACTTAAGTCTGGGTCCTTGAGCATAGATCTGTTGAGCATAGATCTTGTAATTTCAATAGTCCATGGTACTGGTCATTTAATGCGGGATGCCCTTCCTTTTTCCTTTCTCTTGTATATTCGTTTAAACATTTTTTATGTTTTGATTTGTTAGGTGGGATGGAATTTACTCATCCTATTGGTCATCCCGACTTTGGGCTTGGGGTAAGTTTGCATCTTCCAGTTTTTCTCACGATGGAGTTATCTTTGCTCATATTTTCTCTTTTTAAATGTTGTTATGTTCATACCAAAATTAGCAACGTGATTGATGTTTCTTTTCAGCAACTTTTGATTTTATCCCTTTTACTGGTTCTTTGCTTTATTTTTTATGTCATTGTGTCTCTTTCGTCTTGTAATATATACTGCTCTAGTAGGTTCTTGATGGATTGCTTGATGAAGTCGAGGAGGTTGATGATATTCATGCAGGAAATGACATATCTGGGGCATGTGAAGACTTTTTGTTGGGTAATTTTACAAGTCTAATGCACCTATTCCAACAGAATTTAGTTATGAGCTATTGACTTATAGCATGATTTTCTTAACAGACTTTGAATTAGCTGAGAAGAGTCCAAACCTCTACGTTGTTCAATCAGAAAGAACACAGATAGATACTTCAAGTTTGGAAAGCCAATCTCCAGGCGTCAGTGGAAGTGATAGTGGTGCTCTTGGGCTCTCGGAATCATCTACACTAACTGTTCAAGCTTCTGATTACAAAAACTGGCCATTGGAAAAGACTGTGAAACGTGATTTTCCAGTTTCCTATGATAGATCAGAGTGTCAAGAGGTAATAGAGGATGGACTTCTCTTCACTCATGATCTTGGGGACCTTGAGAAGATGCATGCTGATTTGAAGCCTTCAGGTCTATTCTTCCCGGTGAATGAAAGGAAACCTGTTCATACAATCACAGGCAAGCGAACTCGTAGGCCTACCAAAAGGTATATTGAAGAACTTTCAGCTCCAAAGACGAAGCGTGTAAAGATGAGTCAAAATGATAATGGCACTGTTGATAGCCTTTCTCATAGAATAGCATACAATGCTTCTAAGGAGAACTTTTGTTGTGAGGGTGGTGTTACACAGTCTTTTGAAGATGTTGAAGTTTCTTTAGATGAGAAGTTGCAGAATATAGTTAAAACAAGAATCTGTTCTTCCAATGGATCAAAGGAAAAACACCCGAAGATTAAATACCAGGATGAACTTCACCATACAACAGATGAGAAACCTGAATCAAGAGAAGAATCGTGTACAAGAAATGATGTCCAAGGAGCATCTCAACGCTGGAGAGGGCGGCCAAAGAAGAATGCAGCCCAGGTAAGTAACTTATCTTATCCCTTGCATTCTGATTATCCCCTACAAAATAGAACTTGCATGCTTGAGCATACACCAACTCCACACCTATGTGGACGTATCACGTGGAGGAGGATAGAAACTATACTCCTCTGCATTCCCTCCTCTGACCTTTTTCTATCCTTGTACCCTTCACATTTAACCTTGATTTTGCTACTGAAATTGAGATCTCTAAATCTGGAATGAAATTTGGAGCTTGGCATGTTGTTCCAACTGTTGCGAGCATCAGCCACAAATCAGGCCATAAACAGAAGTTCTTGGACAATTTTAAGCTCTAGACTCTGTTGGTCAAGAAATGTCATTCATCTGCCTGAGCGTTCTTCTAAACCTGTAAACATTTTTTCTTTAATTTTCCCCATAACATAAATCTGCTACCTTTATATCCAGATCCATAAATCTGACTATGAACGGACCGAATCTGATTCTGAATATGACTGCGTGAAGAGACGGACATATAAGAGGCGCAAATCTACATGCTATGATGACCGCAGGAAGCATCAAAGATCGTGGACTCTTTCTGAGGTGACCAAGTTGATTGATGGTGTTGCAAAATATGGAACTGGAAGATGGACAGACATAAAGAATTATAAGTTCTCATCTTCCACTTATCGAACACCTGTGGATCTCAGGGTAAAATGTTGTTGATTTGTATATAAACGTGCATTTTTGTTTTGGTCGAAAACAGAATAAGCTAATTGACTGTGACTTGCCAGGATAAATGGAGAAATCTGTTGAGAGCTAGCAGTTCATGCAAGGCAGTGAGCGAACAGGAGGATGAGGTGAGATTCTGGCTGCCTTCTGTTATGCTTTTCTGCCCTGTTACTCGGTTTTTCCTTTGTTTGGCCAACTCACTGGAGTTGATGTTTTGCCTTCCGTTCATAGGGAACACCCGTGCCATTACATGTCAACCATTCTAGTTTCAACTTTCACGGGAACTCTTGACCGGTCCACCACATTTTCAGAAGATAGTTATGCAGCTTTACGTTTTGTTGTCATACTTGTACTGTTTTCACACGAGTGGCTGATCAAGTTGTTTTAGAAGACTATTTAATGGACTCCATGTGCATTTTTTTCTTGTTCTATAACTGCAAACACGATACTGCTTTCAGAAGCCATATTCTTTTGTGGAGATCAATTAAGCTGGTTAATGCATTTAATGTAGGTTAAGCAGGGGTTCAAGGGCATTCCTTTGGCCGTGTTGCAACGTGTTGGTGAACTTGCTATCGTACATCCGTACCCAAGGTTTTCCCCTGGGGGCAGCTACATTCGTAGAAAGAACTGAATTTAAATTTAGTTAGAACCGCAGGCATTGTGGTACACACTTGGATACGGCGATACGGTGCATCTCCCGGGATTCTGCCATCCATAGCCCTGGTTCACCTCTTATCCCTAATACTGGTAACTGTATCCGTATTTTGTACATTCTCTTCTTCTCTCTGGAGACTGGAAATGTCCTTGTCCTTCTATTAGTGTCATTTTAAACCCAAGACGAGGACAATGTTGTTGTTGTGGAGCGTAGGCATTATTAGGCTAGTCGACGTAATCGCTTCGCCTTTTGGGAGGAAATATTCAGACCGCGGATATGAAAAGACACATTTCTTTCTAAATCAACATTGCTGTGCTGTTCATGCAACAAATGTATCCAGCGTGGTATTAGTTGATCTTCAAATTGATGCAACGGTATGCTGACGTGTTATTTATAATGAGAAGATGTCATAAACTTGAATGATGACGTGTCCTGCTTCGAAGTTGAGATAATGCAGTCGCTAACCTTAACTAGACAATTCTATGTTATATGAATGACTTGATCCTACGTTAATGGTGTGTCTGGCTATATACGACGCCACTCCACCAACCATATTCATATGAAAATTAAAAAAAGCTAAGATCCAAGACTCACTCAATTTTGACATCATGTTCAAGTTACAGATATCATATGAACAATAATTTGGTACTACAAAATAATTGGATAACACCGTTAGAGAAGGTCCAAGTTTCATGAGCATTGGACCCTCATTTTTGTGTGTTTCTTGCTCATTTCCAGCTAGCGAATAATATCTGCCCGGGCGTGCACAAGAAATAAGTTCCCCTTCGAACAAAAAGAAGAAGAAATAATGAAGTAGGCCGTGGGAGAGGAGAAGTGATCGGAAACAATGCTTCCCAAGGGGAAGCATGGGACGGAGTTATAAGCAGATATGGGTGCGCACTGGTCGCCAGCTAATAACTGAAAACCGAACGTGCGTCTCAAATTATAATGCAATTTTGCATCAGTCCCATCAAATCATTACCAGAAATACGTAAACTTGGATCAACGAGTAAGAGAATCATTTTACTATTTGAGACACGTTAATTTATTTTTTTTGCTATTTTTAAATATTTTATTCGACTAATATTTAAATTAGTAAAATTAGTAATCGATTTGATACAACTAAACTTCAAGAAACACGTATTCGGCGACTGATTTGTGCTCTCTCACCAACACACCAATCCACCTAAATATATCCTCTGTTTTCTGTCTCCAATTTATCGTAGTACTAATACGTGACGTTAATTTTGATACGCGATTATGTAAATATAATGTGAAACGTGATTGGAAATTTGAATAAAAATACACGAAAATGAAATATTCTTATAACGCTCGTTCCACTATTTTTATATATTATTTCAATCAGTGTGTACGTCTAAAGACGAACCCATGAACTTTGAGAGGGGGCGAAAAGCTAATATACTAAGATATTATAAATAAATGAAGTATGAATACATTTGTTTAGTTGTTTTTTCTGAAAAAAAGAGATGACATGTTAATGATTAAATTATTTATTATACTTGATGCCCCGTCCCTTTTCTAATGAATTGAATTATCTACCTATTTTTTTCTCTATGTCAACTATCAATAATGTAAAAGAATATGGAGACGATTCAGTTTATTAGAAAAGGGAGAATTTTTCCACATTATTTTTACTTGACTCAAATCTCGCTCTCAAATGTGATGTAACAAACCAAAGCAGTTACATTTGCTCCCACTTCAACCCTATGTTATCGTTTGGGCAATAACTTATAGCTGGGGCATGTCTAGAAGTTTGGCACCACCAACTAGCTAAGATAGTATTCCTCCCTTGTTTCTAGTTTAGCCCACCATTTCTTCATATTAAATTTTGATGGTCCAGCGTAAAATGTTTGATTATCCATTTTTTAAGTTGAGTCTACATATATGCTCGTCTGAGAATAAAGCATTCATAATTTTTTTTTATCAAGTCAAAATAACTAGTTACAAGTTTAATGTTGGATGATCATTCCCTTTTTTTTTTTGAATAAGTAGAATTTTAACTTCAATACAATTTGCAAGAGTTTGAGCTATATATAGCATATATGTTCCAAAATTGACTAATTAGAAACATATATACTTAATTATAGCATAATTGCCAAATTCTATTATTTAACTTCTTCATCCCACGGACAATTCTAAACTCTTTTCTTTCGAATTATCTACAAAAGCACTCTTGAGAGATGAGGGACATATAGCAATACAAAATCAAAGCACACACAAAGTGCAAAATTAGAGTCATCAATAACTTTACCGTCACGCCAAATATAGCCGGTACAAGCTATAATCCAGTTTGTTTATAGACTTCTACATTTTGCCTTTTCCATTTTCAAGTCTATGCATGATAGTTTATAATATGAAATTTAGATTTAGATTGCTTGTCAATGGTAGAGTTTTTTTTTTTTTCATAAGCAACATTTAAGGATGAAAATCCAAAGTTCCGACATATTAGCGACAAACAAGCTCCGTAGTTACCGCATCAATTAAGTACCCCATCCGATCCGACAAGAGCTAAACAAAAGGAAAATGATAGAATGCGAAACTTGAAAGCTGTTACAAAAGGGAGAGAAGATACATCTGAACCCGTTTAGTGAAAAATTCTTAAGCCACGATTCCCAGAAAAGAGCTGTTGCTTTCTAATCACCATGAAGAAATCGACAAGTCCACTATATACATCTGGAAACTTGTTGGCTTCCCTGCAGACCATTGACCCAGGAGCCAGGGAGAGAAACGAAATGGTATCTGGTCTTAGTTGACTAATCATAATCTAGTATTGAGTTTTTGAAAATATCAAAAAAAATTCCAATAAGTATTTGACGTTGTTACGTTCTCAACGACTCAAATTTCATATTTTTTGATTAAATCAGAATAACTCTTTCACGAATTTATCTAAAAATCTTAACTTGCATTATTATTGTTTGCATTGGCGGCCTGCCTAGCGATAGAGACTACCTGGAAATGTACAACCAGTTTTGTCACAAAGGGGATGAACCTATGATACCTATGTGCTGGCTATTTAATCCAACACTTTTTTCTCTCCTTCGTTAGCCAAAAATTATTGTGAGGTCAGAGCTCGAACCCACCACCGAACAAGGAGAGACACACATTCTCCTTCCTTCCACATCTCTCAAAACTAGCTAGCTAGCTAGATAGATTGTTTCCTTCCCATCTCTTGCATTTAGTGTACGGAACCCAAACGCGTTCTAGCTAGCAGAGCGTTGACTCAACATTAGAGACGTTGTCTGTTTCGAACAAAAAAAATAATTTCAGATGTTGTTATCAAACAGAATTCGTGGCTTCGCTTGGGTCTTCGTTGGTGCCCATGATGGGCTAGTATGCTAGGAATTGGATAAGATAAAATGGTATTTAGGATTTAGGAGAAGGTGTTAACCTAGTGACATGGGTATAGCCATAGTGGATTGAGTGAACTACGACTAATATGATACATCATTTTGTTTTGCCAGAAACAAACTAGTACAATGAGGAAAAAAATTTAGGAGAAATTTGTACAATACTATAATGAGTGGCATAGATTACTCTATTTTACAATCCACTATTTGAATAAGTTTTTTGGACAAAAATAATTCTAAGTATAATTAGGAAAAAAATATCTTTAGTTTTCTTGATAAACAAATCAGAGAAATTGAAAAAATCAATGAACCCTCAGAGAAATTGAAAAAAATCAATGAACCCTCTCTCGTAATACAGTATGTTTCATATATTTTCAGATTTATGTTTTAAGTTTTAATTTAGTAATATTCAGAAGTATTTTTTGTCCGAAAAATTTGTATACATGGTGAGATATCAACTGTAAAATTTTATGTCGGGCAGTTTTAAACAACTTAATAGTAATATGCAAGTCAACCAAATCACAAAGGGCTAAAGCTTTTACCAAATTATTTGATATGATGGAAAATGCGGCTAAATTAGGATGGAATTTTTTTTTCAGGGTAAACACATCTTGACTTAATCATCCTAAAACATAACACACACATATATATACACACACTTTTAAATAGTTACTTGAACTCATAGGTACATTTTATCTTAATTACACAACGGATAGAGGATCAGGAACCCATCCAATTATAACCAAGAGAACTGTATTTTATGCTTAGGAAACATATGAATTACCATCAATATTTCAAAAAACGATCATGAGGGTGAAAAAGCTCTGTTCTCTTGGTCGTTTGATTAGCATACACCTCAGATTTTGTGTCTTTGCAGTGAATGGACACTTGTTTCCATCCATTTTTGCTTGCTGTAAATAGGCAGCCCATTTCCTGCATGGATTAGGTCAAATTGCATGCACAAGTTATCGTATCCTCGTGAGGAACTGTAGAGACCTGCTCTGCCATAGTTGGCAAGTAGAAGTCAAGCGATGCTATCGTGAAGACAACCAAGTGACGGATTGGTTGTCAAACTATGCTTTGTCATTTCCGTTGGGTTTTCATGTTTTATTGTATCCCCCTGCTGATTGTGCCCACCTGTTGGTTCACGACAGAGTGGGTGTTGGGACTTCAACATTGATTAGTTTGTAATCGTTACTCTCTTTTAATGCATGAGTGTGGATCACTCACCATTCATACCAAAAAAAAAAAGTTATCGTATCCTAATCCTTAAGCAGAGGCAATTTCCGTTTCTAGTTTAAGCTCAAAGCCTATATTTACACAGTTTTACGGAGGCAGTACCAAGCACACTCAATTACATAAATCAATACCTCATTAATTCTTTTCTTTTTTATGAGTTAATTGAACCGAAAAAACCTTGTGCCTTTGTTGATGTAAACTCCCTCACAATAGAGACAAGGGTTCGGAAGATTGTCGTCAAGGTGTAACTTCTGACGATTAAAGTTACCTCTTCTTAGCTTAATGACTGGCCCATATTAAATACTATCTAGTTATCAGATTAACTTGGTTTAAGAACATTCAGAATTAGTGATGCTTAACTAAAAACCAGATGTCGTGTAAAGTTTGAATATAAGTTGCAACAGTTACTAATTCCCTGGAATGGGGAAGTGTTTGATCTTGCAATATTTCAATATATCCAGTACTGGTACATATATTACAATTACAAGTTAGTGGGATCTGCACTTGGCCCGAGAAACTCATCCCATTCCTCTACTTCATTATCTCATCTATTGTTTTATCTAACTTTGTGGTGGGGTCTTCACTTGAGAGTTTCCAAAGATCTCAAGCACCGTTCAGTTTGTTTGATAAAAAAAGACTTGAATTGTATAATCAAAATTTTGAGTCTAAATTTTGCAAATAGAAAAAAAATATTATTTAGTAAAACAATTCGCTATACAAGATTCGATCATATTCAACTCTAAAATTGGTTGTTGTGGTACCATAGACACAAATAAAATCACCACCATCCTCACTAAAGAAATGCATCAGATAGAAAGACGCAGAGAGATAGCTTGCTCCCCATGTGGAACATTTAGTACTCATAATTTTATGGAATTCAATCATGCAATCCATGTTCGTACACTTTCGTATCATACATTCATAATTTTTACTATTTGTTTACTCGAAAAAAGAGAAAACAAGAGAGTTTGAAACTATGGAATTATTATACTCTAAAGCTCACTTCTTAGCTACCCATCATCCTATCCATTTAATGCTTCCAAAAGAGCCAGCTTATATATACTGTCCCGTTCTTCCATTTCCTCTACCACCAATTCTAGAACACTTAAAAGAGCCAATATCTTCTATTACAAAATGAAGAGGAACTTCCTAAACTCTTGCATTAACAAACTGAGGAAGACGGGTGAAGGGAAAGTCTTACCTTACCCGGGATGCGAGAACTGCTGTCAATGGGGCTTCTGGTCTTCAATCTTTGAAGAGAAATCCATCCCCAAGGATGTCCCGAAGGGGCATCTTGTCGTCTACGTGGGCGACAACTATAAGCGGTTCGTGATCAAGGTCAGCTTACTCAAGCATCCACTGTTCAGAGCGTTGCTGGACCAGGCTCAGGACGAGTACGACTTCACTGCAGACTCTAAACTCTGCATACCTTGCGACGACAGCATCTTTCTAGATGTCGTTCGTTGCGCAAGCTCTCCGCAGGACCGGAGAGGCTTTATGTGTATTTGAGAAGCAAAGTGATTCATTACTGGAGAACAAAGTTGATTTATTCATCAGCATTGATGCTAATATGTAATATGACCACCATCACCACCACATGTTTTTGTACACTATTTAGGATTTATAACATATAATTTCTACCGTTTTTGGCCGGGGGATTTCAAGTTTTGTGATCTAGCTGCAGCACCTGAGAATCTAAATGCCAGAAACCATGTGCGCAGGGACGGAACCCGATCATTGATAAGCACCGGATGTTATGCTCGAATTCAGAACGTAGCAACCTTTTGCTTGTTTATTTTTGGGTTATGATCCTCATATCCGCTTGCCATTATTCATAAATAATCAATTAATCCGAAGTCGAGTATTGCCGACTAACCGACAAAATCCGAACACATGTTTTACCTGGAGCTTCAAGCCAATAGCAAGTGCTGCCTGCTATCTGACAAAAATCTGCTTTAGCCCCGAAAAGAGATGGGAAGTCCCTAATCGAAAACATTATTGACCACCCAAAGAAACAATGAAACAGGTATGAGTTAAGAACGTCTGCTCATAATATCCCCCTGCTACATGTTTAGACAATTAGTGGAAGTTCCACCTGATGCTGGAAAGGAGCATCTGTAATCTATGTGAGTGAGAGAACAAGGTGTGTTCTTGCATTCAACACATCCCTAATTTTTAGTCCTCGCCTAAGTTGCTAAAACTTCAGTAGCATGTAAGACACGTCAATTTTCTCAAGAAGAACCACACACAGGTTCAGAAATTGACGGCTGAGGACTCGAATGTCCTTTTTTAGCTTGAATCTTTCCATACAACTCCCAGATGGGCATTCCAGTGTTAGCAGGTTTAACAGTAAAAGTGTAAAACATACCAGAAAACAGCCCTGCATCTTTGTATAGAACAGCTTAAAGACAGGGCAGTTGCTTGGTACGGCTCATAAATCGTCTAGCACACCGCATCCTTAACAAATCGATCAGGGTCAAAAAGATAGTGATGGCATTTGGCGAGCAAGTCATTGCAGGTAAGGAGTGACAAAGCTGAAAGTTTTTCCGAGACACAAGAGAAGGATGAACATGCGGGCCGTGAACAGAAATGCACAGCCATTGCCATGGCTTGATGGTGATCCATTATTCAAATGCGATTCAGAAACGCCGCAATCCATCAAAGCCGCCAATGTGACATCCATCATACACATCAATCTATAATCATAGCCAATACATCTCATACACTTCATATGCTGTTCATACAAAGTCTCCGGCAACTTGGCCCAGAATGATCAAGCTTATCCGGTCATGTCGACTGTTAATTGTTTGTAGTTAACCTACATAACACAGTACATCAAACTGGATGCAAACTAATTATCCACAGTAAGAAACAAGACACGTCAACAGTTAAACCATAGAGACCAGCTGCTGATTTATTCACCTCTCTTCAGTCTTGCTTGATTTAAGAGAAACATTACAACAACAAAAACTAACTTCAAAAATGAGAGAGCGAGGAAAAAAAGGAATGCTTAGAGCAACGGCAATTGGTACCACTCCCAATAAATATCATAGTAGCGATCACAAAATGGTATAGCAGGACACTTAGGGCAGTAATAGAACAAAATATACACATTCAGCATTTGTCGGAAGTATACACAAGCACTATGTTGCCTCCTGATTAAGGTACATTCTACAAACACAGCTCCAGCTACTGGACGAGCCAACTGCAGAAGTCACTCATTTGACATAGGAACCGAGGAGCATGAAAGGCACTGAAAGATCATTGATTTCTCCATTTTCAGCAATACAGTCGAAGCACCTTTGGAGCAGCCACTGTCAAGTGTCAAACCCACCTATTACCAGCCATCATCTAAGACCATCGGCCAATCCCTCCAATTCTCTTCTCCCGAACCTCCTCCCTTCCGAATGTGCTTCCTTACACCTAGCAGCGAAATAGAACACCAACCATGCCACCATAAAGTAGACCTCCACAACAGACTGGAACACCATGGCCCAAAACCTCCCAAACACCCGAGTCAAAACCCACCTAGCGGCAGCACCACATAGTATAGCTTCGAAACACTTAATCTGCACAGCTTGGTTAATCATCGTCCCAAGTAAATAACACCCCTCCATAACAATCTCCCGACCCGTCCTCCTCGAATCCACAACAGTAACCCAAGCATCCACAGCGAAAATGAGAGCGACGACAGTGTCCGCCAAGAACCAAGCGAACAAGAATCCGGAAATCTCCTTCTCGTACCCCTGTATCCACGGGGAGATGATCGAAAAGGGCATCAGCTTCAACCTCACGAACAGCTTAAAGAAGGAGTACTGATCCTCGATCTCGCCAAAGTACCACAACCCGAGGAGCTGAGTCAACGCATCCCTAACCGCCCACCTCATCAAGACGAACCCGGTGAGCCGCTTAAGCCCTAATCTAGACCCATCCAAGGCAACCCCAAACACAGAAGTGAACCTCCCTAACAAGTCATTAATAACCGCCACGAAAACGATCCCTAGCATCAAAGAGTACATTGCGGTAAACCCTAGAATCACCCATCCATACGCAGCCGACAAGAAACTTACTAAAAAGAACAAAGCTGCAGCGTCGCGCCGCCCTAGCTCCAGCCCCTTGATCAAGAACTGCAGGTCAACGACCCGGTCAACTTCCTTCCCATCCTCCTCGTGCTCCGCGGGGTTCGCCTCGGGGACGGGGACGTCAAGCCGGAACTGAACGCCGGAGCGGACGATCTCCGGCAAGAGAAGGACGCTGTCGGCGGAGAGAGAGAGGGAGGAGGCGTTGGGGCGGGCGCGTGGGCCGTGGGAGACACGATCGGCCGGGTCGTCGTCTCCGGAAAAGAAGTCTTCGTCGAGTGTACCGACTCGCGTGAGGTGGAGGAACGGCCTCCGGCGGCGGCGATCGTGGTTGTAGAGGGGCGCGTGGTGGTTACCGCCGGCGAGGTCGAGACGGGAGAGGAGGGACTTGAGGGAGGGGTCGCGGTCGACGAAGGAGGTGAGGTGGTAGGCCCCGTCCTCGACGATGGCACGGAAGGTAAATAAGAGCAAAGACAAAGAGAGGAGGAGGTAAACGTTGGAGCGGAAGGAGGATCTCGCTTGCCTAAGGACCTGCGACGTCGTTCTCAGGTTGCTCACGCTCACTCGCGTCGTCGTCGCGTGATCCGTCATCGCGTGGAACACCCAACCCCGCTAAACGCCGTCGTATTTGGAGCCCTTTTCCGATCTTCCGATTTCCGATTTTGCCCCTTTTCTTTTGCTGTGTCTCTCGTGAGGAGATGGGATGGGTTGCGAGGGTGGAGGAAATGCGGGGGAATGTGTGGGTTCGCCACGCGAGGAGAGAGGCGCGTGGTGGTACGCAGGGGGATGATTGGTACGTGGCGTTAGCTGGTTGGCGATGGGTAATGGGTTTGAGGTGAGGGACTAGACTATCTCCGAGTGCCGTCCCTTCCTGTCTGTCAGTTGATTCGCATTAAAGTTATAAAATATTTAAGTGATTTAGATGAAATATCTTATATAATTTAGGTTTACATTTTTTCTTAAGTGAACCCTCAGTTTTTTTCTTAGTGCAGAAAAAAGAGTGTAACTTTTATTTGACTGAATGTCTAATCAAGTAATTTGACTAGTTCTGTTGCACCACAATTTGTTATTGTGGCAAATTTGTTCTCATACCAAAAATTGAAAGATTAATGAATTGACAATTAATAGCAATGATCGATAATTTATTTGGTTGGATTGATCTGGTTCACGTGTTTTCACCATATCGATCAAAATCAAAATCAACAATGATCCTAGGCAAAGGTTGAGCTGGTAATGAGAAAACAACAATGCATAACAAACAAATAATACACAAATTAAAATTTTGAGGGATAATACACAAATTCAGACAGGCCAGATTTGTTCTAATAATTGATACTTGTACAATCAGTATTATCTATTAAGGATATTTCTTTCAGAACGTTCGTTTCATGCTAAATCATGTGTAATTTATATCCCAAACTTATTCCATGTGAGGTAAATTAGAGATGCTTTAGCGTGCATACGCAGCCAATTGGCCTCTTAGGTGATCACTTTTATAATTTCTTTATAAGTATTTTATAAATGCCAAGACTTTAAAACCTAAATGTTCGATAAAAGAACTAGGGTTGAATTACGTTATCTAAGTGCTATAATAAGCACGATTTTGTCTAATTACGTTATCTAAAAAATAACAAAATTGCTAACCTTGTGGATGCTGTCTTTGTCCGTGGACAAAAGAGTGTAATGTGATGTCGGGTAAATCTATATCGGCCCTCCTTGTTTCCATCGAGTGCCAAAGGTACTAACTGTTACTGGGTTGGGTTGTATCGGACTGTTTTAAATTAAACTTAAAACAGACATATAGTAGACGTTATTTTTCTATCTTAGGTTTCTTACTAAAATTTGCTATTACAAAATTTTATCGAGACTGAGATTGCAGTTTTTTACGAGGTAATTCAATGCTAACTTCCGAAATTTGTAAATATTTGTAATAAAATATTTAGCCGAAATTATGAATCACACAGAAACGAAAAAGGAGGGAAGGGAGTGTGGTGCCTGGCCAGAAAGATCATATAAAGTTTGGGGAAAGTGACTCATAAAATACAACCTCAAGTAATCTCCGATGTCTTAGTCATTCCACTATTAATTATTTCAAATTAACATGTAAAAAAAATCAACTTGCATTCTTTTAATCACTTATTTTTTTATTACCTATTAACCTCTTTTTCATATCTTCATCATGATTAAAGTGTTTTACTTTGTAACTTCAATTAAAAAATCACAGAAGTTGTCATGTACCACTTCTGCACTAATTTATTTTTTCTGAAAGGATTTCCCAAATTGTAATTGAGACTCGGCCCACTTATTGGATCGAGTCATCTGGTAATTGGGCTTGATTGGGGAACCATATTTAGAGCTTTCCAAAACTACCATTTGAGCCCGTTATTTGCAATTTTTTGCTTTTGGGATTAATTTTTTAGTGATCATCATTAATAAAATCGATGAGAGAAACTGAACCATGTGAAACTATCATAACATTGTTGATCAATAAAATGATAACTATTAGATATATTAAATTGTACTGATGTTATTATTGTGCAAGTCAATTTGGCCAATCAAAATATGTTCAAAATACTTATAAAATAAATTATGTTCGAAACAGATAAACGAGGATTCAGTCTATGCAAATCCAATATCATTGATCCAGTATTCTCAGGATTTTTTTTTTAATATTGATCCAGTTTAAGTGAGTTGGATTTTACCTATTAATTATTAGTTTAAGTATAACGGGATTCATCTTTCTATTTCTTATTCCCATTTATGATTTATGTGTCTTGACTTTTTAAATCACTTCATTGCCGATTCAATTGTTGAAACTTTCAATCGTTTTTTTTTTAATCCAAACAAGACATGCTTGTTCCTCCGTGATTTGGTCTTCTCTCACGTCTTACTGTTTTTTGGTAGAAATTATCACATCTTAATTGCAGCCAGTCACCTGTAATGGATTATATCTTTTAGAATTGAGATGATTTGTATTGTATTAAATCAGATAAGCATAAAATATTTCTTTGGTAAATCCGGACGAATTAAAGATGTATACGGTCATACTCTTAGACAGCGATCACTTGGAAATTATTGCACTATCATTTAGTACCGTGCTTTTTTTGAGGGAAATCATTTAGTACCATGCTTGATTGCCACACAACTCCATTAATTTATGTTTGAGACAAAAAAAATTAATTCTAGAACATCTAATCTACCTATTTGTGTAACTTTTTTTATTTTTTTCTTCGTCTGGGTAAAGTTAAAAGACAAAATATATCAAATCTGTTTTTATTAAATTTTAACATTGTTTCATTTTTAAGATACAAATTCAAATACTTGGTCAAACCAATACACGAAATTGGTACTTACTCAATAGTTGGACATTAATAGTTGATTTTTCTATAATTTTAGAGGATGGAAATTGAATTAAGTAGGATCTATCAAATATTTCTAAAATTTATAATCATTCATTATACCAAACGATACTTAATCATCAACCTTCGTAATAAATTTTAGTGACATGGGATTTATCCTTTTGATAACCAAATTCTAATTCCTAATTTCAGAAGGATTTTGACTATTGGGTATTAGTTAAGTCGCATGCGATTCATCTTTCTATTAATTATCCCCCTTTACGTGCCTTTGACTTTTAATCACTTACCTCACATCATTGCCATTCACTATTAATAGTAGAGTGAGTAGTAGATTTCCACACGTTATTGACTTAGGTTTTTAAATTACAAACTCAATAAATTTTGTTGGATAAAATTTCGAAGTCTTGAAATTCGGAATCAACCAATGTATTCATGCTAATGTTCAAAAGAAGCCGTTTATCTTTGGAGGGGCACTTGCTAATCAGACTACCATATTTTGCCTGCTGTCCTAAATTTTTGCAACACATTGATCCTTTTCACACACAAAAAAGTTGTACAAAACCGACAGCTAATATTGATATGTTGCTTGTTATGATGTTCGTCTTGGAGATACAAGTGTCAATACAAATACGGAAAAAGTCACATATAATAATGAGAAGGATATAAATTTCTTGATCAATCAAACGGCAAATAATGTAGATCACAAGTGCATGAGCCTTTCCCTTATAAATTGCCACCAGGTGTGGAAGGTTCAATGCATTCTCTAAATTGCCTTTTAAGCAAACTTCCAACTAAGGACAAGTTAGAGACGGCCGCCGGCTAAAGGAGTGAGACTGGCCCCGTTAATTTTTTTTTTATTAGTAGATGGTTGATTGGATGTAGATTAGCAATTTATGTGTTTGCTAACTCAGGCTCAAATATCAACTTATAATTTTATTCGATTTGGTGATTAATTCAGATATGATAAATTTTTTATGGTAATAGAAAATGCTGCAAAGTTATTACTCTCTTCTCCATTTTCAAAGTTATTGAAACAAAAGCCACCATTCATCCATACGTTTGCACGAAGGAAGTATATTACACCGGAAGAGATGATTTAAGAACAAATTTAAATATTGCAAAGGAGTTCAAGTCCCCAAACCAAAAAAAAAAAAGAGAAAAAGAAATTAAAAAGGAAATACATTCTAACAGATAGGCAGAGGCTCTCCATTCCACTCCTTGAGGCATTCCAGGATTGGATCAATGATCTTCCCTTGGCAAACTGCAGTGAACACTTTGTCAAGCTCCTCTCCTGGAGATGTGACCCTTTCCCCAGTAAGCAAGTTGGTCCCAAGCTCCTCCCTCACAAACTTGTACAATGGGTAGGACCTGCATTCCTTGATCTTGTTCGGGATTTGCGAGGTTCCGTTGTCGTGCGCAGCTCGTGCGCCTTCGACTTCCTTGGGAAGAACCACCTTGAGCTCCTCTTCGAACAGGGTGATCTTCTGGAACACGGATGTGCCCGTGTTCTTCTCACCCTCCCCGTTGGCCAGCGCGTGGTCGACCAGGACTTGTCTCAGCTTCTGCATCAGCGGGTAGTTTGCGCTGCAGGGGTCGTCCGCGTAGGCGAACACGTGCTCCCTGTCCACCACTTTCAGAAGGTCCTTCTCGCAGAATCGCGACGGGTGGAGCTCGCCATTGGCACCGGTGGTCAACACCCTCTTCGCGACTTGGCTGACCGTGTTCTTAACCGTACTCTTCAGATTCTCCTCGATGTGCCTAAGGTCCACAGCCTGGCAGAGTGCAACCAGGAAACTGGTCGACATCATCTTCAGGATCTCGATCGCCTCCTGAGTCTTCCTCGACGATATCAGCCCGAGCGAGTTTACGTCCTGGTTGTGCTGCTCCGCGCTCTGCACGTGGGTCGTGACAGGGTTCCCGAGGTACTGCAGCTCGGAGCAGTACGAAGCCATTGCGATCTCAGCGCCCTTGAACCCGTAGTCCAGGCTCGGGTTCCTACTGGCAGTCAGGTTGGAAGGCAATCCATTGTTGTAGTAATCATTAACAAGCTCGCTAAACTGAGCAAACATCAGCTTCCCAATGTTCGCAATCGCGAGCCTTGTGTTATCCATTGACACACCGATCGGTGTCCCCTGGAAGTTCCCGCCGTGGATGGCCTTGTTCCTTGACACATCGATCAGAGGGTTGTCGTTGACCGAGTTGATCTCGCGTTCGATCATCTTGGTGGCAAACCGGATGACCTCGACAGGGGGACCAAGCCACTGGGGCGAGGTCCTCAGGGCGTAACGGTCCTGTTTCGGCTTCTGCAGGGGATCAATATCATGCAGCTTCTTCGCAGCCTTAACATAACCGCTTCCATCGAGAATATGTTCCATGATCGCCGCGGCTTCAATCTGGCCCGGATGGTGCTTCAGCTTATGCGTCAAATGGTCAGTAAACTCGGGCTTCCCGTTCATAACCTCAGCGAACAATGCCGAGAGGATCTCCGACAAGACCGCGAGGATATTCGCCTCGAAAAGGACGGTCGAAGCGAGTCCGGACCCGACAGCAGTCCCGTTCACAAGTGCAAGACCCTCCTTAGGCTGCAGCTCGAAGAATTCTCCTAACCCGGCAAGATGGAACGCCTCGACCGCATTGATAATCTCCCCATTGGGGCCCGTGGCCTTCGAGTTGGGACGACCGGTAAGGAGCCCCGCGACGTAAGAGAGCGGGACGAGGTCGCCGGACGCGGTGATGGTGCCGCGGAGGGGGAGGCAAGGGGTGATGTTGTGGTTGAGGAACTTGGCAAGGGCCTCCAGGATCTCGAACCGGATGCCGGAGTAGCCCTGGAGGAGTGTGTTGATTCTCACCAGCATTGCCGCCCTCGTCGTCGTTTGGGGCAGCGTGTGGGACGTTTCCACTCCGTTTCCGAAGATTCCGGCGTTCAAAAACCTGAAGAGAGTTGAAACTGGTTAGTTTTGGACCAAAGTGAAAACTATAATAGTTTAATGGTGATTCTGTAACTGATAAGAAATATTGTGACTAATAACTAAAAGTGATTCAAGTAGGGAGTGGAACACCTGTCCCACTTAATTATTAATTATCACAAAATATTGACCCTACTAAAATATTAGATAACCAATCCGTCAAATAAATTTTATGGCCTCGCTACAGATCCCAAAACAATTTTCCTTAAAATTACACTTTTAACAGCCAAATGATAATAATTAATGAAAAGTGCCGGATCAACTTAAGATCCACGATTAATGTAAAGAATCATTAGATCCACAAAATATTCCAAATCATAGTGTTAATTACAGAATCATATTTATGTTAAAATCCAACTCAAGATCTACTATTAATGTAAAGAATGATTAGATCTGCAAAATGTGTCGGGTCATATTTGTGTTTTGATCATGAAATTTTTATTCCCTATTTTATTGTCTTAGACACGGTCCTACCTAACAGTTTTTAATCGTGAAGGCAATTAAAAGAGTAAAAAGTCGTATTAGGTGGTCAAACTAGAACAAAAAGGTTGATAAATAATGTTTAATTAAGGCGCTGGAATATTGACCGGGGCCATATCTACTAATCCACTCTTGACTTTGGATCCGGCAGGCGAGTTTCGCGTGGCGACTCCCACCAACCGCTAATGATCGGGACTCCCGAGTCCCCCAACTCGCACGAGTGGACTCAGTGTTAGTAACCCGTTGACCTGAGGACCGGTGGTCCCTGCACTTGGGGGCTGACCAACACCGACCACTTTCACCAGACTCAGGCTGAGTCGACTCGTCCGAGTCAATGGATTCTTGAAAGACTATTATAATTTTGAAAAATTAAAAAAAAATTCAAAAATATTGTAATTTTCTCTCTGGTTTGATTGTATTTTATAAAATATTGCTAGGACTAGTTCAAAAAAGATTAGACAAGGAATAATTTTCATGGTATGATAGTTACAACACGCCCGAGGACACAAAATACAAGTAAATTATCATATTAACATTCAGGATAGAAAAAATAACCATGCCGATCTAGCTAAATTCCACAAAGTAAGACTAGCTAATATTGACTAGACAGTTTCATATTCTTTTCCCAATAAGTATTTAGCACCAAACAAAAAAAAACTGAAGTGACAAAAAGTTGACACAAAAAAAGGTAACAAAATAAATGTAACGAAGTATGCAAATAAGGAAACTGACCTAATGAGCTCTTTCTGAAGGGCACCACCCTGTTTGGTTCTCCTGTGGGAGGTCGCACCGAACCCGGTGGTGACACCGTAGCTATCGGTCCCCTTGCTCATACTGTCCATAACCCAGTCGCTGCTAGCCTTGACCCCGGCCCGTGCGGACTCAGCCAGCTCGACCTGGACATCCACACGGGACCCGCGGGCCACTGCTGCAACTTGGGCTATGGTCAGGGTCTCCCCGCCCAACTTCACAACCGGCTTCCTGTACTCCTCCACCATTCTCGTCACCTCCTCGAGGTGACTCCCCTTCATCGAATCGGCAAGGGCTCCCCAGTTCAAAGGGTCGGCCATTGCGGCCACTCCGGCACGAGCCGGGGCGGTCATGCAGAGGCCGTCGTCCTTGAAGCCGTTCTCGTGATGGGTTCCGTTGATCTGCGCAACTGCTGGCTCCATGGATGATGATGATGTTTTTATTACAATGGGGAGTTAGTTACTTGTGTCTTAAGGTACTTGGAGAGGGGAGTTTGGTTTGGTCGGAGGGAGAAAAGAGAGAAGGAAGAGTTGAGGAAGATGGGAAAATGAAGAGGTGGGTGAGAGGCTTCCTGAGGGAGAAAAGACGCTCTCTAAGCCAGGTTTAAATAGAGTTGGCTTGGTAAGAGGCGTTTCGTTGAATAACGCATTTGGCTTTTCAAGTTTTAATATTTAATATTAATTAGTGTATGGTTGGATGTGTTACTAACTAGTCTTAAGTTAATAACTTTCTATTCTATTCGAACATAAATTGATATATAAATAATAACAAACAAAAATATGTTGGAGGACAATATGACCACGTCGTTATAGTTTTTGTGCAAGTGTTGTTGGGTAGGTAAGCATAAGGGGGGTGGGCAGGGGAAGAGAAATGGGTTGGTTGAGGATTATTTCTGGCCGTTGATCAAATTAGGATCAACGGCTGAGATGAAGGTGATCGTTATAGGTGTGGTTTTATATGGAGGAGAAGGGTAAAATTTGACTGGTGGTGTAGGAACAACGTCTGTGGGTTGTGTGTAGTGTGTGATGGTGAGGTTGAGGTTGAGGTTGAGGTTGAGGTTGTGGTTGGTGAGGAAAGTGTTTTTCCATTTTGGTGGGGGCTAATCCTGATTGGATCTACTACGGGGAAATTTCTATTTTCATATTACGTCCTAACTAAATCCAGGGGCTGGTGACGGGGGCGGAGATAAAAAGGTTGCGGGGTAATTGTCATGCTTAATTTTTTTTTATAATTAATATATTTTTAATGTATATTTTCGTCAAAATGAGAATTTAATTTCACAAAATATTTAATCTAATTATAAATTAAATTTAAATTTAAAAAAAGTTAGAAATTGTTCTCACTTTTTAAAATTTTTGATCCGTCTCTAACTATTAGGTTAATAATGACCTTTAGTTTTACGAGTTTTGGGTTTGATTGAAAGATATATTATATGCATCATAAATATAATATCAGAATAAGTTGACCGCGAAAAATACGTCTAACTTATTTATGATGTGGATTCGAAGTGGATATTAAAAAGATTTTGGTAGCTCATTATTATATGTATGTTATGTGAACTTGCGTTAGAAGAATATCGACGCATTTCGATCTTTTAACAGTGTTAATTTGATGTATTCTTATTTGGTTTCGGATTAAAATTCCATGGTGACTAGTTTTAGATGTGATTACCAAACTGCCTTCTAAGTAATAAATCTGGTCAGACAAGTATTTGTTTGCTGAGTTGTCACGTATGTACATAAATAAATTACTTTCCATAAATATGCGTTTACTCTGTTTTGCAGCCGAAACTCATTTAATGCCGACCATTAATATGATGATTATGAAGGAGAAAAGTATGATTGTGTTTAACTGAAAATATCAGTTAAAATAATAAATGTTTAAATGTTTTTCAACGATTACTATGACCGAAGGAATTGAAGCTGTTTCATGATAATAGATTCAGAAGATAATTTAAATCAACTTGAATTAATTAATTGTCGAGTCTACAAAATAAGGATTGATATGGACTTTTCTTAGTTAATCATAGATTGCATTAATGTTTTTATTTTGTGATAGAACAACTTTCACAAATATAAAGTTACTAATACACCTGATATACAAAAAACACTTATGTTAATTATTTATTTAGCTGTTATATTAACAAAGGTGACTCAAGTGATATATTTTCTGCCCAAATAAGGACCAATTCTGTCTGTTTTAAAAAATCCAAATCCAAAATCCACCCCAATTATAATTTTTTTGGAAAAAATGGTGAGTTTCAAAATGTCTATTGAGGGAAAAAAACGCTAGTTCAGAAATTGGAGAACCAAGAAGAGGATGAAAAAACGCAAACATTTGAAAATATATAACCTCAACAACATATATTTTCGTCGTAAAAATAACTGATGTCAACTGGAATCCTAATTATTAAAAGAAAAAAGGAGATCCCAATCTTTACTCATAAGAGAAATTTCTTTTATATATATATAAAATAGCTAACTAAGATTGACACATAAAATATATTAATATTGACACACAAAACATGTAAATATGATTCTCATTTTATGATCTCTAATTTTTTTCACATAAAAAAATTCACACACAAAATTTACAGATATCAATATTGACATACAAAATATATGTCAATATGATATACAAAATATATTAATATTGAAGATCAAAGCATGTTAGTACAATCTATTTTTCATTATATACCTCTCAAAATAGTTCTTTAAGTCTGCACTCAATTCAAAGCCAAAAAAAATACAAAATTTGGAAAGGGATGGGAAACCACCCTAACCTGTAGAAGAACGTAGAAGGTAGAGCACAAATCACTTTATATAAAGTAAAAATTTACTCCAAAATACATCAAAACTCAAATGTGTTTTAAATGTAAGAAAACTAACAATGGATCTAAAAAATAAAGGTTGAATGTGTGCTTTTCAATACAAGACAAAAAAATTGAGGATTCTCAAACGAAAATATGAAAACTAATGGACAATATTCGTTAATGTTTTATTTTTGTAAGTTCATTTTATCAATAGCAATATTTAATATTTACAACTTAATACGAAATTCTCTTTTATGAAATTGTATCGTCAACCTCGTAAAAGTTATCATGAGTCTGTGATAATATCCGATAAAAATGTTAAAAAATTGATAATAAAGCTATATTGAGTCGTGAACTAACAACATATCAAGTGATTGATTTACGGTGAGAATCTTCGTATTTAAAAAAATGTATTTGGTCATCACAACATTGTAATCTTGTTTTCTTCTTTAATTCCGTTTTCAATATTGTAATCTTCTGTGTGTCTATAGAAATTAAAATCTGATTACAATTCTAAAGGCTCCATCGTGTCCTGGAAAAAAATTATTGATTGTAATTGCTCAAAGTTGTATGGATTTTGATTTATTGTGATAGATTTTGAGTTCTTAGTCACACAAATGTAAAAATAATCATTTGAAAACGATTCCTAATGGAAAATCTACTTATTAAAAATAGACGTTTTTAGAAAAAGGTCAATTTGTTACTAAAACTTTGAGAAATCGAAGAAGGATGCCTTGTTAAGGCTTATGTGTTTTATGGAATTAAGACTTGCGTAATAAATATTGAAGAAATCGGATTACATATCAATTAGATAGCACATGACGTCTAAATAACAACATGCCTGCTGTACTTCCTTTCCCCCTTTTGTCCTCGAATTTGTCCCCATATTGCAATTGAAAATGTACCACCAATTGTTGAGATAAAATTTGCTCGTCACTATCTAAGAAAAGATAAATGGGGCTTCCTTGGTTGTTAAATATATTCGACTAACTTGCCACCATACAGTTTTCTCTCTTCACTTTGTCTTCAACCGACAAGAATTTATCAATGCAACTACAACATTAAAGATTGATCCAATGATAAGCAATCTAAAAAAATTAAGAATATTTTGAATGAGTCCCATCTTCGATGATGGCACTTCGTGGTCAACTAGCTAGAAATTGAGGATGCAACGTACTATCAGATAGTTTTTATGATACAGTAAAGATCTAAAAAATTATCATCTTAAAGGGATTATCACATAGGAGAGATTTACATTTTTTCTTAAAATAATAATAAAATTAAATTGTGAATAATAAATACATAAATAATAATAAAAATATTTTGTCTATACAAAAATTACCTAAATTTTGACTTATTACATTATTCAAATGATAATATTACGTTACTCAAACGATAAAATTGTTGTAATGTTCTTACAAAAAGACAATGATGGCAAAAAAATTATTGAGAAAATAAATTATTATATAAATTTGTCAAACAAATAAGTATAATACAAAATAGTATCTTAAAATATTTTTGAATTTGTGGAGTAAGCTAAATATATATATATTATTATAAAATATCACTTTATGCGAAAACTAAGATGGGAATTTAGAACTATTTTTTTTAAAATATTAATTATTATGATACAGGAGTTATCATATTTTTACACTAGCCTCGAATTTAAATAGAATTTTTTTAATCAGTTTAGAAAAATTATCACTTCAGAAGATATTACTTTATAGAGATTTTACAAGTTGACTCAAATTCTCTAGAATTTCTTGAATTAATTTATTACAGATAAAAAAAAATGTCGCCGACAAAAATGCATCATAAACATGGCTCTAAACATTATGAATTTCTCGAAGAAAAAAAATGGATCAGACGGCAGATAGTTCTTAAGAGCTAATTGCCGTCTATTTTTAACAGCTAATTATAGGGTGTTTGGTTAAAAAGTATGGAGATCTCAAAAGTCAGTTACCCATTATCTAAAAGTTCTTATCGATCAATCCATCTGTTAGCATTTGCTTTATAAATTCAGCAATATACTCCATACTTTCTAATCAATGTGAATCTTTTGCGAGAGGCGGCCGATGATTCTTTTTAAACAAGACAAAACATTGAGTTGCATAACCTTAATAACAGCAAAATAGATTTTCACGTTCCACTCATGGAAAACTTGATTAGACGCACAAGTCATAAATATAATTATTTCGATAAGTAATTTTATTCTAATACAAGATATGTGCATTTTATAGTACCAAGGTGTTAAAACACTTGTGTCACAAAGAATGCATCCAGTCTCCGTAAAACTAAAGAAAATATCCTTGGTAAGAAAAGAATCATTAGTATATCTCGGTATAACACAATTCAATATATTGGTTAAGTCCATATGATATTTTTCAACTTTCATAGAAATGGCAAAAAGAAAATTCATCACGAATAAGAGTTTGTTCAAATCCTCTATTCAACCCTTATAGACATAACATAATATAAGGTATTCCCTTAATAGAACCGGCATAAGAATCATTGGGGTTTGTCATTAGCTAATTGATTGGTAAGTTGATGAAGGAAAATAAGTATGGCATACCAATTAGTATACATGGCCCAAGAAATTAATTGATTGTATTTGACTTGAATTCTTGGTCGGTTGGAATTGTGGATGGATCCATGTGACATTCGATCATACTTGATATCTCTAGCTGTGACATTTATGCATTTTATCGACTATAAAATAAGATTGCTCGGGAGCCGGAGAGGATCAAAAAATTCAAGTGAATAAACAGTTTCTTAAAATAAGATATAAAATATATATATTTTTGGGATTGATCATATCGTTTTTTTTTTCTCTCTCTCTCTCTCCAGTAATTAGAGAGTTTTCTAGTAAATCATGGTCCTCCCTCTCTTGGTAATTTATTGTTATCAGTTGTTTACTACAGAAATTATAATCACAAGTATTTCATTTTTTTTTTCTTTCTGCTCACATTGTGAAATTATTACAATGGTGTGCTTTTTTAAGATTTTGCAGTGGGTACTACAAGATTTACTTTCTACATCTGACTACGCGTGGGATTTCAGAAATTAACTCGATCTAACCGATAACAAAGAAATTTCGATAAAAAGTGAAGAACTCAATGAACCATATTGTCTACCGTCTACTAGCTAGCTATTACAGCTGGCCTAAATTAGATAGATAGATATATAACAACTTCAACAGTCGATATTGATCCGTTAGCTACACTGTAAGTTGTCTCCTTCAATCGCGATGGTGACACGTCTTCTTTAAATTATATTTTCTTGTAATTTTTTTCGCTTGTCAGAAATGGAGTTCGAAATTATGATGTTCAGATTTAATGAGGTGGTCTGTCGTTACTGCAGAACCGTAGGCATTTTTGATATGAAGAGAACAGTAAGCATCAATGTTAGAGACATTACGAAATTTGAGGACCATGAATTCTTGTCCTCAAAGTGATGAAATATCCGAATTGATCCCCTGAATATTGTGAAAATTGTTGTTTTTTTTTTTATCGGAATGGGACACAAGCAGCCATATCATACATGTGTGTGGTGCGAAAAAAGGCAGAGATTGTAAATCCACACCATACGCTTCACCTACGACACTGCCAATCGATGGCCACATGTATATTATTAGATGCGTTCTTCGATTCCAGGCCACATTCAATTCGAGTATTTTTCATGAGGGAATTAATTTGGTCGACATTTACTAAAATGAAATTTTCAGAAGAAAAATTTTTTGTTTGGAGTTGGTAAGAAAACGCACAAATGTATGCGTTGGTTAACTGCAAAAAAATGCGTTAAATATTGCGTTTCATTGAAAAAAATGCACAACTTTATGTGTTTTCTGCAAAAGTAGATACCGATCAAATTTTTGGTCAGTCCTAGAGGATTTTTTTAAACTTGATTCGGCTCAGTTACAACTTCGCAAGAAAATGCACGAAATAATACGTTTTTATGCTTCCTATTAAAAAAATGTGTTAATTCGTGTAGTTTTAAGCTTCCTGAGAAAAAAATGTGTCAATTCATGCAGTTTTAGAGAATTAGATTTGGATAGAAAATGCTGTATATGATCTCACGCAATTGCGTGTTGATGCAAGTATTTTGAGTTATATATATAAGTCATCACCCATCTGAAAAAAGAGCGTTGGCCTTCAATTATTCGGGAATTAATCAACTGATATTTTTTAAGAGAGAAACTAATCGACGGATGAACGTGTGAAGTTTTTGCTTTTTATATTCCCTACATTTGACTTATTTACTGAAAATAATTATTTTGTCAATAATCTATTGCTAAGGAAAATAATTATTCCGTTGAATATATACAGAAATCAGGGGCTATCTATTTTCTTGGTACAGATAAGAGATTTGCCATGACGGGGGATCAAGTTTAACATCTCGATCTCAATAATACTCTTTATTTTGGAAAACTCTAAAATAGCTAGTAGCCAAAATATATATTTATCGAATAATTAATATTTGAGTTGGGTAATGATTCAAAATATGTAGTAATTTGACTGAAATTATTTATTCGAAATCTAACAAGGTATAATTATCGGTGAAAAAATGTCGAACTTTTCTTTATCAAATTATGATACGTTTATTTAAGGTGAATAGCAAATTTTTATTAGATCATTTGATTGTCATTATAATAATTGTAAATCTACTTCCCTCACAAGGTAAAATATATTCATTTACAAGAAATTTAGTGCATTAACTCATGCTATAACTGAACTAGTCATTGGTGGAATTATTACTGGAAGCACTTCCAATGATATCACCGACAAACCATCAATACCTTTTTAACGAGCATGGCATACCCCATAATCAATGAAATTGGATTCACGATTCACTCGGGACTAAAGACTAAAGAGGGGTTGTCCCTAAATAGGGACAAAGATCTTGGCTATTAGATCAGAATATATTCCTAAAGATTCTTATCTAATGACTATTAATCATCATGGGTATTTATGACATTTGCCAAAAAGTAGTGGATACTAAATAGTTAATGAGTCCTTAATTTTAGTCGAATTATCAATTAATGCCTTTTAATATGAAATTTTAAAATTTTAATCCATTAATTAGTTATCAGAAAAGGAATTAACAAAAACCTTTTCAACTTCCCCCTACACCCACGTTTCGAGTAATCAACAAAGCAGTGAAACGAATCAGTAAAGCAGTGAAAGAAATTAGCAAAGCAGTGAAACGAATCAGTAAAGCAGTAAAACGAATCAGTAAAGTAGTGAAACGAATCAGTAAAGTAGTGAAAGGAATCAACAAAGCTGTGAAACGAATCAATAAGCAGTGAAACGAACCAGTAAAATAGTAAAATGAATCAGCAAAGTAGTAAAACGAATCAGTAAAGTAGTGAAACGAATCACTAAAGCGGTGAAACGAATCAATAAAGTAATGAAATGAACTAGTAAAGTGGTGAAACGAATCAATGAAATATGGACTCAAACCAGTGAAGTAGTGAAACGAATCAGCAAATCTGTGAAATGAATCAATAAAGGAGTGAAACGAACTAGTAATGTATGACTATGAGATAGTCGATTTTATTGTAATTGTTCTAATGACGGCTCACAAAATAGGGTTTAGGAGAAAAAAATGTATTTACTGGAGAGAGAATATAGGTTATTAATGGCATTACGACGGATTAGATGGAGTGATTATAATTTAAATCCTAATTAGGTGGGAACGTTGCTAAATACATACAAATTCGGAACATTATATACGACCTCAAATTAAGAGGTGTCAAAGTCGGTCAGTGAAACAATGGATGATAAGCTACATCTTCGATAGTGAAGCTTCATCGTCGACATGAACTAGTCCGAACCACCATTGATACCTCTAAGTGATAAAATAAACGTGAATTTTATCATCTTATAAATATTTTATGGAGCTCGAATTTAAATTATTAAATTTAATATGTGTCCAAACTAGATAAAATATATTTTAATAAGAAACTAGGAGTAGGGGAAGAGTAAGAGAGAGAATGCCAGTTAGGTTAGTTCGATTCTGTGTCTGAAAGGAGAGTGGTAGGTATCTGGAAGAGCCGTGGATCATGTGACTTGGACTGCCAGGCAACCATTTCAATTTCCTCCTCCTAATTCGTAACTTGGACTCGTTGGAAAATGGAACAACGTGCAATTGCAAATTGCAACCCCCTTTCCGTGAAAGGACACCAGTGTGCATTTATTAATTTAGGTGGACTCTGATTAGTTATTGCCCCACATTCTTAATTGGGATTTGGGTAGATACGTTTGTTTTTAAGGGTTAATTATATATTAAGTATCAT